>VYZS01098355.1:1576-51704 GCA_013400695.1 Neodrepanis coruscans
CTGCTGGGCAGGGTCCAATGGGCAAGCCATGCTGTGGCTCAAGATCCATCATGGACATCTGGCTTCTCCTCTGCCATGCACAGCAAAGCCACCCCAGGACACATCTGGCTTTTCCCTTGTTCCAGTACATGTCCCATCTCTGGTCTCAGGCAGCTCAGGAGCATGCTGTGAGTATTCTGCTCCTACCCAGGCTGTGTCTCCTTTGGCTGCAGGACAAGTGAGAGCAAGACAGAGTCTTTGGTTATTCATCATTCTGTGTTATCTCATTTCTCTCTGTGTTATTTCATGTGGACATACAGTAACATAACACCTGGGCTTTGGCAGCCCTTCTCAAGGCATAGAGATAACTGGCATATGAACACGTGGAAGAAATGTCAGTCAAGGAAATGCAACTTTCCCAGAGTGAAACCCTGGTCCTTCAGAAGTCAGGGGAAGTTTAGCCAGTGGTTGTGGCAGAAATCAAATGTCACCCCATTTTCCTCACTAGATGTGAGTGTTGTGCAGGCATACCAAGGGCAGTCCTTGGTGCTGCTTCTCTGAGGGATCCCTGGGTGCTGCCATGGCAGCCTGTGCCCAGTATTTGCTTGTTCCACAGTTAGCTATGGGATGAATAGGAAGGCTCTGGGAAAGCAGTAGTGGGTGTTTAATACACCATGCCAGGACCTCCAGGACCTCAGCATAGCACCAGTGTCAATGCTGGGTCCTTCTGGTGGCATATGCTGCTTATTATCTGAATGAGGAAAGGTGGAGGGATAAAAATAAAAATCCTCCCCTTACATTTGTTAGAAACTTCTCTTCCGTTTGTTTCTATTTCTGCCCTCTTCTCATTTGTTCCAGTAACTGAAACAGCAGCGCAAGCTGACATTATCTGTCATTACCCACATCATTTTCAGTGACACTGGTTCAATTAACTGCCTCATAGATATCTTCATGTTCCTGAGAAAAAAAAAGTTTCATTTCCACAGACCCAGAGAACATATCTGTGAAGATGTGGTCAACTTTGCTGCCTTTGATGTCCCATGGAGTTTTCTGGCTGACATGTGCTCTAGTGGCTTCATCAGTTCCTGTTTCTTGCTGACCCCAGAAGATTTAGGAATCATATTCCTGTACCATCCTCAGCATCATGTCCAAGTTTCACCATCACTAAGTAAATTAAACCTCTGACCTGCCTTTCCCAGCAGCCTGTGGCTGCTTTACTCTTGTTAAGCAATTGTTATAACGTTGCTCAGAAGTGCCTTTGATTGGGTGCCTGGACAGGGATCCTCGTTGACAGCTGGGTCTGCACAGGACAGGCACATGAGCTGAGACCTGAGGAAGAGCCATTCTCCTCTCTGTACCATGACCTGGAGAAGAGCTTCCCAGTTTGCTGCTGTTTCTTTGCTGGCCAGCCTTATTCTGCATCATCTTGTTTATAACAATTCTCTTTAGTGACCAGAATATAACATCCTTAGTTTTAAGTTGTGGTTTCTATATATCTAGGCACTTATGGCTGCCTTGTAGGTTGTCATTAAGGACTGTGTATTGGTTTCCAGCACTACCTATATTCTTCCAGAGGCACCTCTTCTCTTTCCAGTCATTTGAGATACTTGTGGAAAAGGAACATTTTACATTTGCTGACTCCAGGTTATGACCTTGCTTCAACTGGAGAAGACTTTTGACAAAGGAGAGGTTAGTATAATCCAGGTTGTAATAGACTTATCCAGTCCTAGACCTTGGTTAACAACTCATTCCTCTTCTCCTGAAGAGAAAAGGCAGTACAACTGATTTAATATACCTTGCCTGGGGCTGTGAGCAGAATGCTGATTCACTGGAGAACAGGGAATCCAGAAGAAATGCTTTATTAACTTCTTACCCTGCTGGTAGTCTAGGTGGAGCGGGGGGTGGAATGGAGGCTTAGAATTAAAAGTCTGATAATTTGCCAGGGAGATGATGACAAAAATCAAAAGGGAAAGCACATTTTATTTGCAAAGTTCAAGAAGGGTATTACAATCAAGAAGAGGAAAGCAAATTAAAGCATTAAAAATGAAGCACTTGATAGGAGCTCTTTGAAAGGGTGGCTAAAGAGTGTTTCACTCAAACACTCTCATGACACCACCATATTTCCCTCTTCTCTCCATTTCCCTCCATGTCACATCAATTAATTGGATTACAGCTGTTTGAGATGCCAGCTCCACTGCAGCTACAGTGCAGCTGTGCACAGGCAGTTTCAGGCTGTTCAGGAAGGAGCTGCTCTGAGTTACTCTCACCTCTGGTCCCCAAAACCAGTTTGCCAGTCCCTGACCTTGTGCTGAGCTGTATGTTGCAATAATAAGGTTTATATCACGAGAGGGTGGTCACCAGGAAAGGCTGCCTGAATGTTGAATTTTAATATATTTGACTGTCAAGAGTTGAGAACTCTGTCTCCTTCCTTCCCCTCCAGGACAGGCTGACCCGAAACAATCGTGATGGGCAGGGGACAGTCAGACCCTCTGCTTAGTCCAGTGTGATGGTGAGGAGTTGGCAGAGAAAAACACAACTTTAGCTCAAGCCTGGCTTTTGTGCTCACTGTTCTTCACCTATGCATGCAGGGAGCTCAGGGATGCTCTGCCAGAGTCCAGGAGCAAAGCTACAGCCATTGCTGCCACCACTACTGCCCCGATTTGCTTTGTCCTCTTTGCTCAGGGTCCTCTCTGAAAGCTTTATCTGGTGACACCAGAGGTACTTTGGGATTTTGACTTAAAACCTAAAAACTATTTTAACAGCTTCAAAGGAAAGGGAGAATGTGTTGTGAGAAAAGTGGGCTTTCTCCACCATGAATGCTTTTATAATCGTCCACTACCCTTTGAAGAAGATTGTGATTCTGTATTTGTGTGTGTGTATATATATAAAACATAACATATGCATAATTAATTCCAGTCCATCAGGCTGCTGCTCTAGTTTCACTGTTTTTTTACAGCTGTGATGACAGTACAAACATGAGGCAGAAATGAGCTACTTGGTACAGTTTTACTCAAATAACACTCCGGCCCATCTGTGATTTAGTTGCTAAGCTGAAGGATATGAAGACAGGGATGCCAGGCCACTGCAGCCTCTGTTTAGCTTGCACTTGGAATGAAGAATAGGAGAAGCTGTAAGGAAAGTGAGAATAGGGTGCATGCTGCTGCTGCTCTCCCATGGCCACTAATCCATCTACACACTTCACCATCAGAGACTTCCCAGGGAGATTGCAAACTCTCTGAAACTCATCCTTTCCTGCAGCAGGAAGCCAAAGAAGTCAGGACTTTAAATAGTCAGAATAAACCTCAGCCAGACCAGTTCTAAATATAAGGTGCATTTCTTCAAAAGCATAGCATAAATATTTCAGCAATTCTTCTGATGTTAGAATCCAGATGGGCTGAGACAAGAAAACCTCTCAAACGAACACAATGCATCAAATTGCACTGCATCAAACCACCTCTGCTTGCTGGGTACCCACCAGAACTGTGCAGATGGCAGGTTGAATTGCATGTTCTGCTGTTGTACTAAACATTTCCATTGATTTTAAGGGCCTAGTAATTGTTTTAGTGATGCAAAAAGACCTGTTGACTTAATTTTGATCAGTGTGGGGAATGTGAGGGCTGGGAGCAGGGCAGGCAGAGATGACACTGGTTGGGATGGGAAGAGAGAGTCATGCCAGTGTTTCCCTTTGAGGTCTTCAGTCTTGTGGGAAGGCACAGATTGGGACATATCTGATAGGACTATCAGGGAAAGGGGGACAAGACTTCTCTCAGTCTGCCATCAGAACAAACACCTCAAAAAAAGGCTTTCCTTAACTTCTCACACAACAGTGGAAAATGTGGGAGGAAAGCAGAGGCAAAGCCCCTGTGCCCAGCACACACACTCTTCTGCAAGCATGGGCATGCTGTCTAGCTGTGGCTAGCAGGCAGGCTCCTGTGCTTGCCACATTGCTTGTGCACCAGGGCTTTGCCAAAGTGAAGGTAAATACAAAGCATAGGATTCATGAGAGACCTGGCACAGGAAACTTACAGTAAAGCAAAGGAAAGGAACTGGTACAGGGTGAAATAAAATGAATGGAAGGGCTGTGGGGTGACAGCAGCCTTATCGTGTTTTTAAGCCTCAATCTAATTAAAAGAGATACGTAATTAAAATGAAGCAATTAACCATTTTGTAATTAAATTCAAAAATAATTAAGCTGAAATTGAACACGATAACATCCAGTTGTCAGGACAGGATTTATTTGTACTTTATTCTGATGAATTATTTTCATTGTTTAACTGATTGCATTCCTGTGGAAAGAAATCAGTCCTTTCTGCAAGAAGTGACAAAGGTTGTTATTCCACAACCTTTGAGCTTATTGAAACCCAAACTATGATACAATGACTATATGAACCATGATTCCATGTGTCCACAGAAAGAGCTGCATTTTTTTCAGTGTCCCAATAATTTCATGTGATAAATGATGTTTTCCATTGTACTTGTTTGCAAGAATTTGTTCCTTGTAAAATGTAAAACACCTGTGGTTTTGTTGCTGGAGAAATGGTGATGCTCTGTAATAGAACTTCAGAGCAGAAGAAATAGGTACATGGACACGAAGTCCATTACAGCGTAACAAATTTACAACTACGTTTTGACAGGTAGACCCTGAACCAACAATGTTTATCAACCTGCTTCTGTTTCTCTGTGCACATATGTAAGGTATTTATGTGCTTTGCTAGATAAGGGCATTAAAAGGTGTGGTTACAAATGCCCAGAACACGAGTAGGTCACTTGTTCTGATGCTTTTGCAGAGGTTTGAGTACATGGCTTTAGACTTCCCACCTTGAACAGAGTATCAAAAAAGCCTTTTCTTCTCTCTCTGCACCAACAGTGACAACTCAGTATCGCTCATCTCAGAACAAGGGCATATCTTGGTGCCTTGCTTGTCTTCAGTGGAGCTGCAGTGATTTATGAAATAACTGAAGTCACCTGGGCAAAACACAACAAAGAACAGCTAGAAATACTGTAAGGATGGAGACCCATCTTTCATCTGGACATTTTCAGCTGACAAATTTCTTGCTAGTGTGGGGATTTAGGACATTGGTACTGTCCTTCATTGCTCTTTACTTGAAGCATATTGCTATTCGTGTAGCTTTTGGTCTGCTGTACTACAAGTCCTGTGCTTGCAACAGTGATGGAGTGAGCTTGTCCTGTGTGACTATGTATTAGAATTTTGGTAGACTCTTACAGATTAAGCATCTATTTCAAGCAGTCTGTAACTGAGGAGAATGGTGACCTGTGGACCTGTTTTCAATCCTGGTTCTGTGCTTGGGGAAAAAAAAAAAAGAAAAAGATTTATCTCTGAAGAGAGTAATCTCAGTTAAGATCACAGGAACTGCCAATTTTTTCAGCATCTTCAGGGATGGGGTACTAGGTAAGACTAGTATCAGGTACCTTAAAGAAAGGCACGAGAAAACCAAGACTAGCAGATGTCTGATGATCTACATCCACTCACATAATTCTCTAATACTCAGACTAGTGTAGGACAGACACAAAACCCCCAATTTAGTACCTATTCCAGTTGTCCTATTTAAGGACCAAAGTTGTTGTTGTTGTTGTTATTGTTGTTGTGTAATTAACAGGAAATCTATACTGCAAATAGAAGCCCAGCTGTGATAAAGGATATAAAAAGTATGGTACTGGTGAGTTGTATAGTTCAGAAAATATATATTCAATAGTAAATGTCATTTCATTGTTCAAGAAAATGATGGTCCTCCCCCACAAGTCTGAAAATATGACACTAAATTCACTTACAGATGCCTGGAAAGATGCCAGGGAGGGAAAAACTCATAAATGAGAAACAGAGAGAAAGTTGAACAAGCTGATTTATGGGGAAAGATTAAAGTAACTAAACACACATCACTCAGATAAATGACATCTTGGGGGAACATAATTGCTGACTCCAAAGACTGGAAGGATTGGACACCTAGGAATGAGAAGATTCCCCAGGGCCATGCAATGCTGGGAACTATATAATGGGGAGAAATGAGTGAAAATGCATGAATGAAAATTCAGGTTGAGGCATGAGAAATGGTTCCTTATGGGGATATTTCCTGAACTATCAAATCCTCTCCTAAGGGGACCAGTGGAATCTTGGATTATTTAGCACTAGGCTAGAAAAGCACTTGAAAAATATACTGAAAGACACAAATCTGCATCTGCAGTGGGTCTGCTGGGTAAATTATAACTCTTTTCTACCTCTATATACTATAGGTTTATTTTTTACTTTTTTTTAAACAAAACTTGGCTATTTGTCCCTCTTCTGTAGTGTCTGCCTGTGACCCATGCTCTGATACAGCAGATTCTCTGAGCTGAGTCATGCCTCAGAGGGAGCTGATGCCACACTGTGACGAGATGACTCCTCTGCTTTGTACACTGCAAGAAGAACTGTCACTTGATAGCTGTATAGCTTCTCTTGCCTTTCACGTAGTTCTACTGGCAGCAGCAGAAGATGTAGTGGTCTGTTGGCAAATGCCAGTGGAGCCAACCCTGGGTGACAGCCAGTTATATATATGCAGCAACAGGAACAAAACTCTTGACCTTCACTTCCAAAGACATAGACCTTTATGGAAGGACCCACCCAGTTAGCTGGTCCACCGTAGTTTGAGTAGTTAATGCATGCTATTTAGTACTGGATAGCAGAGTGAATAAATAAGTTTTATTACCACTGACACCAGATTGCAGAGTCATTTTTAGGTACATTGTAATACCCAGAACACAAATTGATCGGGGGCATAAAGTTTCCCAAGAGGCAATGGATTAAAAAGGTTTCAAAATAAAACCAGAACAAGGATATCAGGACTGCCTTTTGCACTAGGGAAAAAATAGAGGGGTCCAGATTTTGTCCCATTATTCATCTGATTTTTTTGATGGCAGCCCAGCAGAGCTAAATTGGTCATCCTTTTCCCCAGCAAGCTGAAACCACATAGAGACAGCTTCATGGCTGTTACTTGAGGAGACCTGGTTCTCAAGATGACCACGCACCACACCAGCTGGAGGCAGGTGCTGGGAAAGGGATTATTTGGACAAGTTAGATTGTGTCCACACTGAGATCCATCCCAGCTCCCTGCTGGGGCTGTGCTTTCTGATGTGGATCAGGCCAGCCATAACTTTTTGCTGGTGACAAGGACAGGAATGAGATGTGCCATCAGACTGAGGCAAGCAGAGGCTGCTCACTGCTCTAATCGTTCTGTGGGAAGAAACTGTTCATTGCCTTAGTCTGTGCCAGGTGATGAAGAACAGCCAGACAGAGAATTTTACCTCTTTGCCCTTTCTGTCTTGGTTTTCCTGCTTCTAATTTTTTTACATGAAAAAGAGGAGATGGGGCAGAACAAAAACGATGTCAGCATCAAAAAGATGATAATCTCTATGTGGGTGTCTACATTTTTCCCTCATACAGAGTGATACTTGCATCAGTCGATGTTTGCAATGCCCAAGAGCACCCGTTACCAGCAGCCAGGATCCTCTTGAATGGCTGGGAAGAAAGCAGTAGCATAAATGTGTCAGTAGAGCACCAGCAATTTGTCAAGCAGTTATAATGCACTAATCAGGGGGGTGGAGGGGACAAAAGCCTGCCAAGACTCAGCCAGCTCAAAGAGAGCCACTGCTAGTGCATAATGCTGGGGCTCTTTCCTCTGTGGGCAAGCCAAATAACTTCCTGGGAGTCACTCATTGAGGAGGCAGTGCCGACTGCCCTGGCTTCACTGGCTGGCTTATGGCTGCTCAGCCTCTCTGGTCCTCACACAGCAGCCCCATATTGATAAGGGATGTCATGGCCCGAGTGCCTCAGAGGCAAAGGATGGTGCCAGTCTGCATCAGGACAGCTTTCCAAGCTACCCACAGGGATACTGCCTGTGGTTGTCCTCCGCCTGTCTAGGCTCAACTCAGAGACCCAACACCCTTGCCTTCTAGAAGATCAAAAGACTTAGGCCCATTTAGAGATGGGTTATTTGCCGTGAAGTTCCACTTTGCACCTGATTTACCAAGCTTGTATGACATAGGAAAAAAATATTCCAGTCCTTACGTGGTACTCTCCCTGTTTTTTGTTAATGCAGCAGATTTCAATTGAAAAAAACACTCGGAAAGCATTGGTAGGCACAAATAGAAATATACCCATGTGGACAGGTAGCAAGGGAAGGAGTGCTGCAGTCGTGTGCAAAATAGGGTGATACTTCTCCAAACCAGCCCCCACAGTCCTTAAAGTTTCTCAGACCTCCCCTGGAACTGGCAAAGAAATCTTTGGCAAAAGAGATCTCTCCTGTATCCAGCATTGTCTACATTCCTCTCCTCCATGGTCAGAGCAGATAGGCGCAGTATTGATTCACTACTTCAGGATTTTTGGGGGTGGGGAATAGGCTATGCTGCGTATTCCCCATTCTATCTTATCATTAATGCATTAAGGAGCTGAACAAGCAATAAGGGCAAATGGACTTCAAAACACAGGGAGCTGTCTCCATAAGGCTCTGGCTGATTTATGACAATTATGTCTTGGCAGCATCGCCAGAGCCCATTAAACCGTGCACCTGACTGTAACTTGAACATCCCCCAGTTTTGAGGGGGGACTCGCCATTAGTCACCCTGGCATTGCCATGACCCTTCTTCTCAGTGATGGAAGGCAAGATGTAAAACTATGTGGGGAAGATTAACAAAAAGTTAACAGGCTGCAGAGCGCAAATTGATCTGAACTTCAGTCGGATACTGTTTCAAATACCGGGATGCTCTGTTGGCCTCCTTCCAAGGTCTGAGGGGAAGGGATTGGAGATGGAGCCTGGAGCCATTGCATTTGACTCAGGTTTTCCTTGTCTCTCCACTCTCTATTTCATTATAAGGTAGGTTGGCTGCTCATCTATTAATTTTCTTTCCCTGTTTTTGAATTTTGTATTGTTTTTTAAAAGGTGTCTCCTTGTGACACCATTACATTGTAGAGCAGCTGTGTACAAATCAAATAGAGAAAGTGTAGTGCTGCTGTAGGTAAGGGGACAGGGAGGATACTGCTCTTTCTGGGGGCTGGGGTGCAGGAAAGCTAGATTTGCCATGTGCCTGCTATTTTTACCTGTGGAAAAACCAATAGTGGGGAATATCACACCAAAACCGCAAAAACTTCCAAACTTCTGAAGCACTGGTGTATCGAGGATGCATAAGGAGTCTCATGACAGATCCAAAGGCTGGGACAGATGTGGATGGATGAGGTTTTGAGGGAAAAGGCAGAGAAATATTTCATTGCAGACACCACTAGCATAAAAGACCTTCAGAGAAGTTAAAATTTACTCAGTGATCCAGAAGTGTTTATGGCCCACGTAAAATTTACCAGAAAAATGTCAGATGTCAGTGGATTGTATTAAATGTAAATATTATACAACTCGTAGACTCCGTTTCTTATTGCAGCTTGACACATAGCTCTTGTGGATCTCCTGTTTGAAGGGGAGTCTCTGGAGGTGCTGCTGCTTGGCGGCAGGTTTGGAAAGGTATCAGCATGAGCTGTGCCAGCCCACACCTCCCTCGCCCCCATGCCAACGCTGCCAGACCGCCTGACTGACAACTCTTCTGGCTGCAAACATGCCTGGTTTGTCAGAGAAGCCCACCCTCATGTGTCTGTGACACATACTGCTGTGACACTGATTTCCATCACCGCCAAACTGTCTGTGTCCTGTGGCAGCACCCTGGCAGAGAAGAGAGGGGAGGGGAGGGAAGGGGAGGGGAGAATGGTCTCCTATGTCCCACTGTCACTATATGTGGTGAGAGAGGCTCTGCTCTATGAGTTTGGCACAAGCACTGAGAGCAGTGTCTCATACAAGTGATTCAGGAAGGGAGGAAAGAATGTATGGGCATTGCTACTTGCTGGGAAGACGCCTGAGTGCATGGCAGCAATGCAGTTCTGCAATCATTAAATGCACTTGCCTTTGATGAAGGGAATAACACTTTGTGAAGCTGTCCTTGGGGCCTGGGCAAGTCCCATCAAGGCTGAGCACAGGCACAAATTAAAAAAATTACTGCTTCTTTGGCCTTGGAAACTATATTGTGTGCAGGATGTGACTAAGGGCTCATTATATCCTTTCTTTAATAAGATGCCTTGAGGAGTTGCAATGCTAAGTCATATCAGTGTTTTTCCACAGTCAGGCCAAACCAAGGCAAATGAGTCAGTATAGGGCATTGCAGCTCGTAGCCACAGGTGCTGGGAAAGGACTCCATGCCCTGAAAATACTGTTTTGTGTTGCCTTGTTGTTCACTGTAAATGTTACTGTCATGGTACCAGCTCTTACCAAAAAAAAAACCCCACAGAATTTTTTTTTCTTGCTTTCTTCTCAGAATGTATGAAGGAAAAAAAACCAACAAACCTAAACATTTCTTGTTACAACTTATATCATTGAAAGCTTGCAGTGGATTTCAGTGTACTTTCCCCCTAAAGGATTAGCTTTGATAATATTGTTCCTGAAAATCCCTCTCCTGCAGTCTCTGGGAAGCTCAGTGACACAGCACGAGTGCATAAACACAAAAAATCTGTGAGCCTGGCCCATTCCTGTTGCACGATAAAGAAGGTTCAGAGTCACACTTCTACAAAAAACATAAATACAATGGGCTTTAGGAGGATTTCACAACAACATAGAAGAAATGTTTCTGACATATCCTTTACAGATAAAAAAAATTTTTACTCTGAACTTTAAACAGCAAGCCAACTGTTTTTAAGTTGGGAGAATGTACACTGGTATTATCTGGAAAGAGTTTCTGGAAAGCAGTTTCAGTTCCTGAAGGCATGTAAACAGGGATGATCCCCAAATACAAATTATATCATGTTTTTCTAACACAAGAGCCAAGACCTATTAACAGTTCATTCATATGTTTTTCAGGAAGCTGAGGAATCCTGTTGATATTTGGAGGAGGGAGAAATTTCCTGAATGGGCAAAATCCTTCTCTCCAGTCATTACTGCAGAGCCACATTGCACATTTGGCTCTGAGAATGGATACCTCTTGTGCAGACCAAAGAAACAAACTCACTAAACCGTATAACGAGATAAGCACGTGCGATTCCTGCTGATGCTCACAACAAGCCGAGGCGTCGTGTGCTTATCAGAGACCTTGGCCTTCATGAAAACAGCAAAATGTTTAGTCATCCCCTCACTGTTAAGCAGCTGAAACATGCCCCAGCAGCTTACAGCTTTTCCTGGCAGGCTTAGGCTCAAGCACATGCTGCAGTTCTTAATTTTGACTTCCAGACATGATTTTCGAAAAATAATGCAGAAGCTTCCTACTTAAGAATCCCAACTCTGCCAAAAGTTATTAAAATAATTTGAGGCATTATTCATGTATTTTGACCTGGCTATATGTAAATGTGGTTGCTTTTCCTCTGGTAAAAACATCTGGATGTACACAGGAAAATTCCGTATGGGGTTTAGGGCTTTCAGACTTGGGGCACAGGATAAATATGCTGGGAGCCCCCATGAACACTTACACTTTCCTGATAGAGAAAGAGGATGGGTTTTCCTGTCTTTTTTGACATATGCAATAAGAACACTTTGCTTTCAATCTGTAGCAAGCAATTGCTGCAGCAGTGAGAAGATCTCCTTGGATGGACACTGTTGAAAGGTTAGCAGTGTTTATTGATTTAATAATTTTCATTCTTTCTCAACAGATTTTCTTTCCAGAGACATGAGCAGAGGCAGAGCTCAGAAGTTCAGGAGATCACCTCTGATATATTATTAGGAAGGCAAAGGACAGGGGGGAAAGGTGGTGAATTGCTCTGGTTCTGACCTATTAATCCCCTAGCACAGGTTGAAAGATAGAATAGGAAATCCATGTACATATTTTCTAAAGGAAACATTAATGAGGATGGTGTTTGTATCGACTTTTCACACCAAGGTCATCTACCACTCCTTGTTACATACCGATGAGTCAATCACTGGTGCAGACAACAGGTAGGGAGAGATCTCAGCCCAGGATTTCCTTCCCATGGGAGCTGGTGAGCTCATGGTGAACTGGTGAGCAAGAAGTAATCTGAATCACGGTAAAGTGCTTTTCTAGAGGCAGAAGTGTGGGATTGAAGCTACAGAGTACATTGGTCTTGAGCAGTAGCAGCAACAAGATGCCTGCAAATGCATTGTGGGTTTTCCCAAACCAGCCTCACCCAGCCCACTGAAAGGATGGTCATCCTGGTCCTACTACCCTGCTTCCCACTACTGTCTGGTTACCATTTATCATTTTCAAAGCATCAGAGAAAATCCATGACAGCCTCTCATGTTTCCGTTTGTCTCCTTCCAGCAAAAAGGGTTTTTTTACATGTGGGGAAGAAGCAGCATACACCCAGGAGCTGAACAACCTTGTTTGGAGCAGGCTGAGTGCCCACAGGAGAAGTGTATCACACGTCCCAGGCAGGGCCTGGGACCTCATCCTCTCACCACTGAGATCAGTCCAAACCAATGTGCTGGTTTCCATGATCTCGCGTTACCAACTGAAAACTCCTATCCTGAGCACTTCTCACTGTAGGTTTGTTGTCCTGCACAACAGGTTGTATCCTGTGGGTCTTCTGCCTGAATTTCAGAATCAGAGTGGGCTAGCTCCTGAGTTGTGTCTGTGCCCCCACAGCCATGGGCATGCTGAGACCTTTAATGGGTTACTAATTGCTCTGATTACAAGTCAAGATTGAGGAGAAATTGTTGGATGATGAGCTCCCTGGCAGACAAGAAGATACCAGTGGAACATTTTTGATGAATAATTCAGTAAGCAGGAATGGAAATGAACAAGTCTTCTGTCTGCTAAAGGGAAGGGGGAAAAAACCCAAATAAAAAAAGAAGAAAAGACTTCTCCTGTATGAGTGAGACAGGCCCCTCTGATCTTGGGCTTCAGCTTGTGAAGC
Organism: Neodrepanis coruscans; assembly: GCA_013400695.1. NCBI lineage: Eukaryota > Metazoa > Chordata > Aves > Passeriformes > Philepittidae > Neodrepanis > Neodrepanis coruscans. The sequence continues at coordinate 14,439 of VYZS01098355.1, forward strand.
ATAGCCTGGCTTTGTACGACAGTGGTCAAACCTTTGCATGATTGCACCATACCCAGTTATAAAACACTTTCCATGGCAGAGTCAAACCCACCTCTCTGTAGTGGTTGCTGTAACCAAGTGCGAGCTCACAGGCTCAGGTTGTCATGTGGTGTAAATCTCCCAAAGTCTATTCATCTGAAGGAACATACACTAGTCACAAGTTGGAGAGCCACAGAAACGAGGGTCGACTTTTCACTCTAGGGGAAGGCATAAAGGGTTTTTTTGTATGTATTTTTATTTTTGTGTTAGTAGAGTTGAAAGGTCTTAGCACAAATCCATTTTTCCAATATGAAGAGAAACTATCTTCAAATGTAGCTCTGCTTTATTTTCAGACCAGAGGAAGATATTCACATACAAGCCTTAGCACAAGACAGGAGCATTTGCAGTGAAGGCTGCTTTTATTTCATGTGTCTACTTCAATGTGATAATACCATGTGCCAATAGCAGTGCAAAACTTGCTACCCATGCATGATGCTGGAGTTGCAATATCTTTTTTTCTCTATAGTTTCCAGTTACTCCTTTCACTCCCATTCTGCAGATACAAACTAACTTAATCTCTTTGCTATTGAAGATCTGCTCTCTTAATCCAATGGTGACAAGAGCAGGAAACATTTCAATTAAAACTGTGTTCCACAAAATAGATTTATTCACTATATTGTCTCCCTTCCTTTGCAAGAGAAGAACTAATTTGGGATAGCCATGTGAAGGAGTTGCATACAGAAGTCTGCAAATAGAAATATATTGGTTATTGTTCTAGTGGGGAGAATTGCTTGAGCTATCAAAGCAAACAGTCAGGGTGGAAAGCAGCCCAATGGAAGTAAGTATAACAGGAGTGAAAGGCTTCAGCCCAGTGTCCTGGACTGTCCCTGAGGAAATTTTAAATAAATTTTTCACCCTTCTGGAAGGTTACAGTGCTCTAGAATGTGGAGGAGATGATTCACTGAGTTGGTACAAAGTTGTCCTGAGTAGGTGGATCTGTAGGGACTATTTTGGACCTTTGCTTTGGTACCCAAGCCTCAGGGCACTACCCACCAGCTGCTGCTAGAGGTTCCCACAAAGTGGAGGCAAGGGATAAACATTTGGTTTAAGCTCCATTTTCTCCACCACTTCATGTGTACAACTCAGGTTATGGTATCTTCTGAAGTTTGCTTCTTCTCTTAGAGTCAATTTCAGGTGCTGGTTCATTTGGACAAAACCAATATGATCTCATCTGAGACTTGAGTTATTAAGCCTGGGACATGGGACTTTGCATCCAAGCATCATTTTTTTTCTTGGGAAAAGTAGCTCACATGAGCTCACATAAACTCAATGAGATTCTTTTCACAAGCAAGTGCAAAAATAATTCCCCAGCTCCATTTACAGCTACCTCTAGAGAAGTTAAAAGCCTGCCAAGATGAAGACCAGACACCCCTCTTCCCAGCAAAGAAAGACTCGTTTTATTTCGGAGCCTACTGAGTCAGTGAATCACACAATGAAATCTTTTGCACTGAAAAGCAGCCAAGTTTGCCATGGAGTACTTTCTTATCAGAAAAAAAATAATGAATGGCTGCAGCAAGGTGTGTTGCAGTCATTATTCTTGAGCAGAGTGGGTGGCACAGATCCCTATCCAGATGCCTCACAGCAGTGTAAAGCATGAGCACAGGCATCCCATGCAGTCATGGGATTTTCATTCTCTGCTCTCCTTATCCAGAGGCAGATGGGCATCACAAACACCCTGAAAGGCTGTGCCTCAATTTGCCATCTCTTTCCAGTTAGTTTTAAGCAGGCTTTCCCAAGATAGTGGTGGATAAGCTGGTAAATGTGTGCAGATTTGGTAGAGCTTATCTCTGATGATATCTAGTGATATCTAAGAAGCAATAAGGAGAGGTTCAAAGACTAAAGTTTCAGTGTCCACCTGCAGTAAGGCCACAGTTTTCAAATGATGCAGGACTCTCACATATGCTTCTTACCATACCAAGCTCTTTAACCATCACTCACTCTCCTTCTTGCATACTCCTTTCCCGATTATTTGTCATTTTAGTCGATGTGCTGTACTCAAAGGCTCTCCTGCAACTAAGTCCCCACATCTTGACCCCTCTATACTTATCAGTTTGTCCGCCATGGAATAATTTGACATTTTTGAGGGCAAACTTTACAGCATAGACATCTTTGGATGGACATCCCTGGACACTCCAGTATTGTTCAGGAACCTCATTCTGCCGAATCAACCTGAGAAATGGATAAGGATGGAACCAGCAAAATGTTACAGTGTGGATTTGAAATCTTCTTTCAGATGCTTCTTCATGGTTTTTATCTCCACAATGAGATATCGTAGACCCCATAACACTTATCCTTATGGCAAATCTTATTTCAGTATCTTAAACAGGAAATATTGTTGGTTTGGGTTTTTTTGCAGTGGAAACAATAGAGACACCCTTTCAACTGAGGTGGGGCTGAAGCTTCAGACCCTAGTTTTGCTGAAGATACAGGCAAGTTTGGGATAAAAATTCCCTTATTAAATACACCGTGTGAGAATGGCTCTAGGGCTATACATGACAGTCACAGACACTTATTTCAGCCTCTTAAACATCCAATTCTTTTTTACTGTAGTTGCATTATCTTTCACTGGCTCTGAATTTGATCTATTTGAAAAGTGTATATCTGTGTGTAAGGGAGCACAAAGATGATTGTAAAGTTACAAAATATTAAGGATAAGGCTTATGTAAAATCTGGGAGATGCCGAAGTATTCATGATGCAAATGAGCTTGCAAACACAGTCCATCTGCCAGAATAAGTGGCTTTTAGCANAGGCAAGTTTGGGATAAAAATTCCCTTATTAAATACACCGTGTGAGAATGGCTCTAGGGCTATACATGACAGTCACAGACACTTATTTCAGCCTCTTAAACATCCAATTCTTTTTTACTGTAGTTGCATTATCTTTCACTGGCTCTGAATTTGATCTATTTGAAAAGTGTATATCTGTGTGTAAGGGAGCACAAAGATGATTGTAAAGTTACAAAATATTAAGGATAAGGCTTATGTAAAATCTGGGAGATGCCGAAGTATTCATGATGCAAATGAGCTTGCAAACACAGTCCATCTGCTCTGCTTCAATACTTTCTTGACAATTCAGCTGGTTATTTATTTGGTTAAATCATTTTCTGACCTTCCTCTTGCCCTCCTTTCCCAAGGAAATAACCTTGACCTTTTTTCTTTGCAGGGAAATCCTTAAGAGTGGCTTCTAAGTGAAAACCCATTGGAATGAAAGCAAACATCAAACATCCTATAAATTAAAGAAATTCCATATCAAGAGATGCCAAAGTCTTGTTAAGCACTGCAAAGAGCACTTCTTCTCATGAGAGGAAAGGGAGACTTTGTTCTTCTAGGTGATATACTAGTAGACGTACTATATGTAGTAGTAGGAAGGATTCAGTAACAGACTGGTTTGGCTGGAGTAGAGTTAGTTTTTTCACAGTACCTCATATGGGGTCCTGTTTTGAATTTGTGTGGAACACAGAGTGGATAATTCAGGAATGTTTTTGTTATCACTGAGCAGTTTTTGCACAGAGTCAAGACCTTTTCTGCTTCTCACACCAGTGAGTAGGCTGGGACTGCATAAGAAGTTGTGAGGGAACACAGCTCGAACAGGTGACCCTCTCTGACCAAAGGGAGATTCCATACTATATGGAGTCATGCTCAGCATATAAAGTGAGGGGAAGAAGAAGGAAGGGGGAGATGTTTGGAGTGATGGCATTTGTCTTTCCAAGTTATTGTTAGGTGTGATGGAAACTTGTGTTCCTGGAGATGGCTGAACATCTACTTGCCTGTGGGAAGCAGTGAACTAATTCCTTATTTTGCTTTTCTTGTGTGTGTGGCTTTTGCCTTACCTATTAAACTGTCTTTATCTCAATCCATGAAGTTTACCTTTTCTTTCCAATTCTCTTCCTGATCCCACTGGTGGGGCTGTGAGCTAATAGCTGTGTGAAGCTTAGCCACTGGCTGGGGGTAAACCATGACACGGTGGTAAATAATACATGGTTTCAGGTGATTTCCCTAAATCTCTGATGAGCTTTATGTGCTAAATCAACCCAGCCACAGCAGAAATGCTTCCTATATTGCAGTAGGTAACAAGGTACCTGTTATGTGTTCCAATTTAAGCACATCTCATGTGCTCTTCCAGGCACCACCAGGGCTGGAAGCACCAAGTGTTGCAAGCAGCAGGACAACATGTGCCCATCTGATCAAGGTGAGGGACAGCCGCAGCAATGCTTAGCTTTCACAACAGAGATGAGGGGAGACTTCATCACTCAAGCAGAAACATTTTCAGAATCAAGAGTATAAAAATAAAATAAAAAAAAAGACAAACTTTTAGAAGTCTCACAGCTGCCATTGCTGATCATGTGTGTGACTCAGAGGGTAGACTGTACGCTATAAATGGAAATGGGTTACTTATAATTTGACTGATAATGTCTCAGTTTTTGTAAGAAAAATATCTTTTGAAGAAATACTATAGTGGGGTGGCAAGCTGTACCATATGTTCTTTGCTGCAGCTGACTTTATAATACATCTCAGCTACACTTTAAACTGTATAGCACTGATTGCATTGTAACTCCTATGTCCTTTGCAGATAAAGTTATGGAAATGTAATGACTGTGCTTCAGATACATTCCAGCACTGTCTATACTATTTCAAATCATCAGACAAGAGAAGAGCACCTGCTTGCCTAGGCTTTCCCCACTTGTTTACCACATTCAGTACCACAGAGCGGGAGGCTTGCAGGTCCCCCAGTGAGAGTAAGCACCAAAAATAAAAATTCATGCTTGCTGGAGCCATGCATGAAGACTGTGCACAGGATAGATGCCTTGTGGCTTAACGCAGGGCAAAATCAGTAACTACAGCTGCTTGTATCTTCAGAGGGCTAACTAGGGAGGGGACAACCACGAGAAAATCTGTAGGATGCCCTCCTTGTCCCTGAAAGAAAATAGGTCTGGAAATGATGGTCATTTCATCCCTAATTCATCTCAAAATTGTCTTGTCTGTTGGAAAATTCTTTGGGCCATCTTTTGCTGTACCTCTGGGAAATGCTGTGGTGCAAGAGCTGTGGTATGGCCAGCACCCCTGCGATTATTGCTGTATTAGATTTTGATATTGCGAGAAGGTTGAAGCCATCTGAGGCACTGTGGTGTGGCCTCCTGGCAGTGCCTTGCTGGGTCAGAACTAGCAGAGCCTTGCCTCTCTCTATCTCCAGATTAATACTGGCAAGATGTCTATCTGTACGTGAAGCCTGGCTGTGTGTGGACATTTGCAGGGAAAACAATTTGTCACTGTAAAGCATCTGTATGAAGGGACCTGTAGAAAACAGTTGAAAAGCAACTTTATCCCTGAAGATTTTAGTGCATTGTGATTTTCCCCTTATGCCACATTCGCCACTGCTTTACATACGATATTTTAATGTAGGGCTGGACTGAACAGTTTTTGCTCCAGAAAGACTGTCTGTCTGCACCTCACAGTTGGTCTTAGTCCTGGACTGTTCAGTTGCTTCGAGGGTTTTATCATGCTTTATGGAAGGGAAATGAGATAAAAATCATTGAACAGGCATCACAACATAAGGAGTCCCTAAATCCCTGTGCCTTACTCTTTGAACAGTCCTACAGCCCTCACTGATGCCCCTCGACCATCTTTCACAAGAGGGTTGGTGTGATCCTACGTGTTGAGCGAGATCTTGGCAGCCCTTTCCCTAGCTGCCAGCAATACTTTATTTTTTTCATGACACAGCATCTTGAGGACTGGGATAACCTACATCAGCCAGGATTGGCCAGTATCAGGCAAGGCAACTGCTCAGGCTATTTTTTTCTAGCTGTGGCCAAGGCAGATTTTCCTAATTCACCATGTGCCTCCAGCAGGTACTATGGCAATGTACTGAAGGCTGTATATAGTAGCATTAGGCATGTATTACCTCAGGGTAGAGCAGATAAAGCAGAGGGCTTTATCTTCCTTCATCCTTCACAGCAATGTTGTTTTGAAAGGTTATCGTTACTCACATACTGACTGCAAATCATTTTATATAAGGCTGATGGTGAACGAGGAGGAAAAAGTGCAGGGAGAGATGGCAAGAGGTGATGGTTTATGCATTGCAACATTGTATCCCTTCTACATATACATCATCTACATCTACATCTACATCTACATATACATATACATACATATATATATATATATATATATCTCAACCTGAATGCAGTGTATTTACTGAATGCTTTATGGGATGAGGAGTGCACAGGCTAAAGACTGAAAGAAAAATTTAATATCTGATTTAGACGGTGACTCAGTGACTTGCAGAGATATTCCCGACGTGCTGGGTGGGTCACCACTAGAGTAGGAATGAGTGTGGCTCAGAGGTGTGGGGAAGGGTGGTAATGGACATGGAAGGAGCCAAAGCTGGGAGAGGGGGCCTTTGGGGGCAGCAGGGTGGGAGGAACAAGCCGTTGGAAAGCTCTGTGGGCTGGAAGGATACTGTGGGAAGGAGCTGAGGGATAGGTGAGTGCCAGCAGCCATGGGGGATGAGCAGATACCTCCTGTCTTCAGTTGGTGGCAGCTCTCATGAATTCCTAAAATTCAGGGAATGACTTTAGGAGCAAAGCAAAATTGAAACATGTGTGGGAGGAGTGCTTGCTGGGGAAATGAAACTTGGAAAAAAAATTCCTCAACAAAAAGTGTTGTAGGTTGCTTGCACCAAAAAATATGTTGGTGGAAGTGCCACATGGTGGGAGAAGCACGGCAGGAATAAGGGCACCAGAGCCATGCCATGCCTGTGGCCTCAGAGTGTGCCATCTCTTGAGTAGTGGGATGGCATTGGTGCTGCTCGCTGCCTTGCTGGCAATTTGCAGTCTGTATTTTGAGAGGGGAAGGTGATGCTCTTCCAAGTTTGGACCTCTGTGAACCATAGTGTCCTGGGCATCATCTGGGTGCTGTCCTGATAAGACAGGAATAAAAAGGAAGGCAGTAGAAAGTCCAGACCTTGAACTGCACTTGCATATTCTGTGGGGTCAGTGCCTGAGCTTGAAATAAGAATTTTGGTAAAGTTGACTTGGAGATGGGAGTCTATCAGCAGGCCAGAGGTGAAAAGTTGATTGATGTCAAATACTGGTGAAGACAATGCCTTACCAAACTTGGCTACTGAAGGTTTTTCCAAGGACACAGTTGGGAAACTGCCAGGAGGTGACCCTCACAGTGGCCAGCCCCAGGAGATATCTTCTGCTGTCAACCACAGGGAGAGATGGACTGCAGGTGAGGGAAAGCATCCTTATGGAAGAGAAAGGATCTGTAAGGAAACTGAGCAGACATCCCTCTGAAGCTCACATGGTCCTTCTACAGCATGGAAAGGAGTGAGCAGGTGGACATGATGTTGAGGGTGATCCCGCTGCTGCCAGCAGCATGAGAAACATGACTTGTCCTAGTGCTGAGACTGCTCAGCAGTGGCCAGGAGTGAGACGTGAGGCTGCTTTTCAGGACAATGCTTCAGTGTGCAATGTAAATAGATGAATATTTAACAATTACTCTGCCTTCTGGCAAGAAGACAGGACATGGAATCGGAAGGAATGCGCACGTCTTGGCTGCTGTCGAGAAGACAAGTCAGAGATCTGTTTACTTGAAGGTGTTGATCCTTTCTGCCTCCAGCGAGGTTATTAGCTCTGATCCACTCCTGATATACAGTAGATGCAGTTTTGTTGCAGTTTTGTTCCAAGTAATTAATGCCCATTGCTCACTGTTTTATGCAATTAGGTGAACACATTTGTTTTAATAAACCTCAGATGATGTATGGTTGGGGAGAATAGTCCGTACATCAGTATTCACCAAATTTCATCAGTGTACTTGTACTTCTCTCCTAATTCCTTTGACAGGTACAGAGAAAACACGGGATTTGCCTAAACTGCAAAAGCAAATCTAGCATTACTCTCAGGCCAATGCTTTTCCACACTGCCATATATTATTACCCAAAGAAAATTTTTCTCCTTCAGCATCAGTGCCAGCATTGGTATTGATGGAGCAGCCTATGGAAAGGACTGGTTCAGATCAGCATAGAGGTTTTGGAAACATGCTGGCAAAGGTGTTTTTCCTCCTCCTCAGGCACAAAACCACGTTTGAATCTGCAACTGACTCCTTTCAAAGTATCATCTCATAGCTTCCCAGGAACCTTGGGTATTGGGAAGAAAGAAGCCCCCCATTATTACCTTGGCCTGCGAGCTGATCCTTTACAGATCCTGCTGTCCTGCTCCATCAGAGAAACAGGCAGAGGCATATTTGTTCCCTGCTTTTCCACCATTGAGGTATCATTTACTATTAAGGCACAGAGAACCAGAGACCTCAAAGGTGGCAAGGGAAGATTTACAGCAGAGTGGCTGTCAGTTACTTTGGTCTAATTAAATGGCCCCTGCCTCCTTGACTCGGTTCCAGTGCAGTGGAGCTTGACTTGTTAAGCATTAGGGAAGTGTCCTGGCTGCTCAGTGTTACTAATGCCTTAGCTCCAAAGTGTAACTGTTTGGCTGAAATAAGCTGTAAAAACTTGTCACTGCCTCCCCACTCCTCTTCACAGGCAACTGGATGTCTCTCCTGGTGTGTGCCTGCACCTTGGGCAACAGCAACAGACCCCATGGAGTAAGGGGCACCACACACAGGCAGCTGGATGAGGGGCCAGATGCTGCTCCCACGGAACCACTGCCACTCTTGAACCTCTTTGGAGGTGTAGGCATTCTCCTCCTCCTCTCTGCCTGCTTTTTGGATGGGACAATGGGAACCTGGCAGTAGAAGAGCACTCTGGGGGTGAGGATCAACCTCAGCATGGTTCTCCATATGACTCCATGCCTCTTAGGCAGGAGCTCTTCCCCACTTTGCCCAGAGTCACCCTACCTCTCCTGGGGCACTTTTCAGCCTGCCCTGTCACTCTTCAGATTTCTAAATATCTGGAAACAGTGCTGAGTTGTTCATAAGTAACTCACTCAATATCCTCAGCCCATTTCTTTCATGTCAATGAAGCAAGGAACAGGTCACCATTTGAGTAAATGTATTTATTAGCCTCAGTCACTTGAATCATTTTTGATTATGGATTATTATTTGTGTCTCGTTAGCAAATTGGCTTGGGTTAGTCATCAAAGCATATGCCATCCAATTGGCTGTTCACATCATACGTTATTCCCTCCCTTCCCTGATTGGGTGAATTAAATTTTATTAAACAGCAGCCTTCTTTGTCCCTTGTTTGCAGATGATGCATGAACATTTGTAACTACTTGGCAATTCTGTTGTGAGACAATAAAAGAGCTTTTCAAAATGCCAGGAGAGGAAATACAGTGTGAATACCCTTGCAAATATTTGCTTGTGCTTTTATTTGCAATATTTTATTGTGTAATGGATTTAATGATGCTATTTATCAAATAAGTATGATTGCTGTCTTTAATGAATTCAAATTTAACTAAGCAATTTCCACAAATATCTGAGAAAAATCAAGAGAAAATTTCAGTGCACTAAATGCACAAGATAGGGGAAAACATTATTAATAATTACAGCTATATGGTGCTTAGCTATTGCACAAATGTGTGTTTCACAAGCACCTGAGAGGAAAAACAAGCAGAGGGTTACTGCAGATACAACAATAAATTAGCAAATGCTATATCTCCACCTCCTCAATTTGGCACCATCCAGTTAGGATGCAGTGGACCAGCCTTTTCACTACAAGTAGGGCTGAGCAAAGACAACCACATCCATAGGTCTGTTGCTTCAAGAGAGAGCTGTGATAAATGCCATGTTCTAGAAACCTGGAATGTCTTCAGGATTTGGAAATGGTTTCATAAGCAGGGCTGCCTCATTCCCACAGCCTTCCCTTCCCTGTGGCCCTGGCCCTGAGGCCACCCCTTTCTGCCTCATGGTAAAAGAGGAAAGGGGATCCAGCAGTAATGGGAACGTCTAAGAGTCTCTCATGCTTAATGCATTGGCCGAACAACTCTGGTCATGGAGCTGTGGCTGATGTTTATTCTGTCCATACCAAGAAATGGGATGTGGAGACACTATCCTTCCCTACTTCTCTGCTGCTGTGCATTATACCTCTGAAGCTTTCAGCATCCAGAGACATAATGTCTTGCCACCTGATATATCTTTGCTGGAAAATAAGAACTACAGAAAATTCTGCATTTCAAAGGTATTAAAGAAAACACAGAAGAATGTAATGAAACCTTCCTGAGATGAGCAGCAGCTGTGCTTTTCTTGGAAAGATCTTCAAGGATGTGTTCCTGAAATACTGAAGTCAAGATTAGCCTCCAAATCCAGTTCCTTTCCTTGGAAGCTGAGGGCTGGACATCTTCCTGTGGCAATGACTTGAAAATTTCTTTCCATATGTCTATTAAGTCACTAAGCTGAAAGTGTGGCCTGCAAAATCCATGGGATCTAGGCTAGGTCTATGAAAAAGAAGCAACAAGGACATTCTTAGCCTAGTCTGAAGGAATCAGTGAGTATCAGAGAATGGAACCATCTCCAAAACACTCAGGTTTCACTAAAATCAAACACACTCTTTCCTCATTTGATTAAAATGGAGACACTGCCTTTTTTCACATTGCTATTTTGTCTTGCTTGAATATGCAACGCCAGCCTCTATTTCCAAGAAATGCAGTAAATGTGGATTCTTGGAGAGCCAAGATCATCTTTACTAGTTCTGAAGCACCCAAATCCTCAAAGCAAGAAATATTTCCTCCAGCTGTCCATGCATGAAGTTGATTTATGACTAGTTTTCTGTTCAAACCACTGTAATTTTGTGAAATGATAGCAGTATTGATTCCAGCAAGAGTTTCACTTTGCTGAAACTACCAGGCCAGAGGGACTAAATGGAGCCTTGGAGTGAATAATATAGCTTTCCACTTTATCAATTTCATCTATTTTGCTCCCCACCTTCACTTAACAACCTACATCTCTTCTTTCCTTCCTTCATTTTCCTTTAAGGCACTGGTCTTTTGCTGTGGTTCACAGCTATATATGATTGAGTATATTTTCTTACCTGGAAACTTCGAGCAGCATCAAAATACAATCTGAGCAATGAATAGGCTGCTTGACATCTCCAAGTGGTTCATGTTGCTGTGTGGGTAGCTGAATTCTGGCTCAGAAATACACTGAATTATGGAGGTGAAAAAGGAATTTTTTTTTCATGGACGAAAATATTTCTAGTTTAATTTTTATTAAAATAACAAGCAATCATAAATATTTGCTTAGAAGAACTTGGATGTTCCTCAGTCTGGGCTAGATTCTGCTCTCAGTTACATTGATATGAAGGAAGATAAATTTTACTGATGACAATGGAGTTGGATGACTTTTCTGGACCTGTAACCTCAACAATTATGTAATTTAGAGAATAAGTAAGAATCACACTCCTGTGTGCAGGTGTGGCTGTGCTTACATTTCTAATGTCAGAGTGAAAAAAAACAGAAAATACAAATGCTTCAGTGGCACTATTAATTCAACCATAGGCACAGCGAATATGTCAGCATAAATCTTCAGTAGCCTCGCCAGCTACTGAAATTGCTGCTTCTGCATTTGCTTTCTCTGTACTTACTTAAAGAAATTCCAGAAAACTGGGAGGCTATAAAAGTGTTACGAAAAAATGCCACTTGGAAAAATTGAGAAAAAGATGAACACTCTATTTTTCTTGGCAAATATACAACATAGATTTGTTTTTGCAAATAGATCATCCAGGGCTATGTAAGTACATTAGATGTTTGGTGATTCAGAGGCAAGTGTTCAGGAAAAAAAATGGTAAATAATACAAACAGATTTTAGCATGATCAAAGAACAGTTTGGATTCTATAACAGGAAACATGGCTTGAAGGAAAGCTGAGACATGCTGCATTTCTCCCAAACACTGCACGTAACAATGCAGCTCCAGCATGGGGATGCCACCAGTCAGCAGAGTTGGGTTTGGAGGTGGAGATGGATTGCTCTCTCCATGCCTGTGCTAAACATCCCCGTGGTGGCCATAAAACCTGCTGCCTGCAGCCCATCCCCTGAGCCCCAGGGGGAGGAAAAGGCAGGTAATGGCTCAGCAGCTCCTGATGTAGAGAAAAAAATTGCACATCATGATGCAGGAGGGAGAACGCTTCTGCTTGAGAACTCAGCCAAGCATGAAATTAGTATTTCCTTTACAGAGAGAGAGAGAAAGAGAGAGAGAAAGAGAGAAAGAAAGAAAGAAAGAGAGAAAGAAAGAAAGAAAGAGAGAAAAGGCCTGTAACATGGGAATAAATGCAAAATTGAAAGCCTTCAATCTCCTTGTGAGAAGGGGAAGGTTTTGTCTGGTTCTCCCTGTTAAGCAACACAGCACTGAAGAGGTCTAGGACGTGCTGCACAGTTAGATTGTGATACTCAACCTGCTGCTTGGGTGAAATCCCTGTAGGTCTTGTACTCTCAGTCCCATCAGGAAAATCTTACCCATGAGGTGTAGATAGGGCCTGTGTAAGTCTTCAAACTCCCAGGAATGGATTAGGAATGGACCCTTGCTGGGTCACCAACTGCCAAAAATCACTGCAGAAAGCTGGGGGGGCTTTAGAAGAGCTTTCTGGTGGACAGAAGAAGAAGTAGTGCTGTGCAGGATTGTGCATCAAAGGGAATTTTTGCTTCCATGGTTGGGTTTCATGCAATGCTTCACATTTCTTCCCTCACCTTCCTTTAAGGAATCACTCCAAAATGTGTCGTGTTTGGAACGATCTACACTGAGACTGACCAAAACCGGGCATATTTTGGAGGGTACTGGGATGAGTGGTGAGCAGGTAAATACCCAATATGTCATGCACTTATAGCCTTTACCCCCTGAAAGGTGTGAGATGAAGGTGGAGAGATGGCTGTTATGCATTGACCCAACCTTTCGCATTTTGGGCATAACACATAACTATCTGAAAGGAGGTTGTAGCGAGGTGGGAGTCTGTCTCTTCTCCCAGGTAACAAGCAATAGGACAAGAGTAAAAGGCCTCAAGTTGCCTCAGGAAAGGCTTAGATTTCTTCACCAAAAAGGCTGTCAAGCATTGGAACAGGCTGCCCAGGGAAGTGGCTGAGTCACCGCCCTTGAGATATTTAAAAGACTTTTAGATGGCGTACTTAAGAACATGGTTTAGTGATGGACTTGGCAATGTCAAGTTAGCAGCTGGACTCAGTGATCTTGAAGATCTCTTCCAACCTATACAATTCTAAAAAAAGAGCAAAATTATAGAAAATGTAGGAAACTTTTCAGGTAAAAAGCTAAATAAATTCCTGTGGCTTTTTTGGTTTTGAAAATCCTGTACTTGGAAAATCTGCTTGAAACTAGCCTTCACCTGCTCTGTTTTCCAGCTTCTGCTGGGTTGATATGTCGATGGTTCACAAGGTCTGACATCCAGCAATACCACTGCTCAGTGGACTCCCTTTTTTTTTCCCACCATCCTTCCAATTTTTTGGTCACTCAAGCATACCAAAGCACAGTTCTGCTTTGAAAAGACATGATGTCCTCCAAAGTCATCAAGCTGCTGCTCCTCCTCAGCTGGAAACCCAACATGCCTTTTTAAAAAGGCAAAGTAATTCCCTTTTTTTACCTGCAACTGCTATTTCAGAGACAGCCTGGTCAGTGCAGCAGGAGATGGACTCTGGCCTCTCTGAGATATGTACTTTTCCCACAAAATGCACTTCTGGAAGGGGTCTGACAGGAGGAAACAGCTGGGGAGAGGAGCCACTTGGCATGCTTGGGTCCCCACCATGCGTTGGTCCCTTTCCCTGGCAGGCAGCCGCCCTCCTCCTGTCCTTGGTTCACCCACAGGCCTTGAAATTCCATGAAAGCTCTTTAGTTTTGGAGAAAATAATAATTAGAAAGAAAAAAAAGAAAAAGCAGAGGAAAATTCCTCCTTGATTGCTGAGGCGCTGATGGCAGGAACCCTCCTTCCCTGCTGAAGCACTTAATCAGGGCAGCCCCCCGGCAGCAGCAGGTGCCCACCGAGGTGACCTCGCAAAATCTCATCACCAGCAAATGGCCCTGATGATGGCACAGCAGGTGCCAAGCGAGGCCAGCTCTTAGCGAGCTCAGAGGAGCTTCACCGGCAGTGCTGGAGCTTCCCATCCATCACCAGTGCTGACAGGGGAGGAGCTGCTCCGCCACTACCCCAGGCATTTCCCTTGGGCTCTGGCTGCTGGATGCTCAGCCCCGAGTCCTGGCAGTGGCGGTGATGGCACAGGCCCGTGCTCCTGCTTTTAGGAGGGAGGACTCATAGCTTCTTGGACAGTGGAGAAAAAAATGGGATTTCTGAGGAAAGGAGTCATCAAGAAGCCACCCAGGACACAAGCTGACTGACCATTTTCATGGTATTGCACCTTCTTTTTGCTTACTGCAGTAAGATAGGCAGGGACTTGCTGCCTCATCCTCTGGGAACTTGTGCTTTCACATGTGGTGCCCATACAGGTCCTTATTCCAAATCTGATCCAATTCTTTCTGTATCATGGAAGAAAGCATGGCATATCCCTAGTGCTTTTCACTTGGCTTCCGTACCACAAACACTCATGCCTTCCCCTAATCCACAGCTCTCTACCATGGGTATTAGCAGTGTTATGTGTCTGCCTTACCAACTTTACTCAAGGTGACGTGATTACAGCCCCTGTCTCCTCTGGATAAATGTCTTGAGTTGCTCAGCAACCTCCACACCAGGATTAAATTAACTTTGATTACAATTACAGACAGCATGAATCAGCCTGCACCATCAGAAGAAAGCAGAACATGGGCTTTTTTTTCCTAGAGGATTTTCTTCCCAAAATGCTGCTGTTGTGGGATGGGGGAGTAGAATTGCATCTCTTCTCTTTCCTCTCCTTTCTTTGTGCTGAATACAGATGCATCCCAACCCTGGTGCAGGCTTTAAATGTGGAGCAGGACTGAGCACAAAAGACTTAACTTACCTGCCTGAAAATATTTCCTTGCACGGAAAGAAAAGCAGCCCAAGTGCTGAAGGCAGCTTTGCTGTTATGCCAAGGTTCCAAAACTTCTGCTGGTGAAACTAATAGGTTTAAATACAGCTACTCATTACCCCAATAAGGCCTCTGCTGTCACATCCTCCAGGTGCTCAAATTAATAATGGGATGTTATAGATGGTTTCATGGCTCCCTAGAGCAGGCTGCCTGGGTGGGAGTAGTACCTATAAGAAACCCCTGGGCACTGGTGGTTGCAAGGGATTAGTCCTGCAGTGATCAGACCTATGGGAAACAAAATGAGAGGACTAGTCACATCTATCTGCTGCCTGTGATCTTCTGTGCCCACACCTGGAGAACACTTGCCAGGTTGATAGGATGGTTTCATGGTGCCCAAGACCTTACTGTGTGGGGTGCAGTGGTATGCACCTGGACTGGAAGGAAAGCCTTTGCCTGGGGTCTAGAAAACTGAGGGTTGCCTGAAGCAGTGTTCATTTACTTCTGGTCTTAGGGAGGTCAGACTGCTCTGTTCTCTGTGAAACCTCTTTGTTTCACCACTTTCTCTTAGCCGAACGGGAGCCTCTCTTTCCCTGGTTTCCTCTCTTTCCCTGGTTTCCCCACTTCTCTAGCTTGTGGCTCAAGAGAGCTGAGTGCTGGTGGTCAACACCATCCGGAAGGAGACCTGTTGTCATCGCTGTAAGGAAACTACTGAACTATGTTTATTTGTGTTAGAGCCTCCTTCAGGTAGGTGGAGAGGATAATGGTGAAGAGTGGAGAATCCATCTGGGAACTGGGACTGGCAGCACTGGTGACAGGCACGAAGACCCCAGATGTAGATAAAATTGAGGTTTGCTTTTTAGATGCCTTGGTAGTGGGGCAGTGTTTCTTTCCCCCCTGAGTAAAAAGGAAGAGGAGGAGGAGAAGGCAGGGCAGCAACATTGGTTCGTCTCTGTGGTTCCCAGCTCAGGAGACTTCTGCCAATGTGGTAGGTAAAGGCATTGTCTGCTGCAGGAATTGGCCAGCAGTAAAATGACTATTCCCAAGTGGGAGTGGGGAAGGAAGTGTGGAGGCTCATTATATTTAGTGTAATTACCGTGGACTTAGATCAGAGTAGGGATCTAAGGACAAAGGAGTTTGGCCTTCTCTTTTTTATCTCCCTCACTGCCTTAATATTCAATAATATAAGGGTCTGGTCAAGCCAGCCCAGGGTCCAAAGAGGTTCTTTGCAGTTTTCTTTAAGCAGGGACATCCCTGGTCTTGCACAGGTTATGTTACATGTTACCATGACAGAACAATTAATAAATAGGCCTCGAATTTGGCCAAGGCTGCTGCTGTGCAGAGGTCTGATGCATGTATCCTACCCTGGTGTCCTCTACCTGGCAAATCCCCATGCTTTTGGAACTGCCGCTCCCCCAGCTCTGCCAGGAAAAAGTTGGAGCTGCTCCTTGGCTTTCTGCCCATTTCTAGCACAGGAGACACAACCATGAGGGCCAACAGAGTGTTCCCTTTGCTGGGATCCACCAATCCATCTGCACTATCTGAGAAATAGGTAGCTGGAGAAGCATTGGCCGGGATGTCTCAGAGGTGGGTTGGATATGGGGCTTTGATCCACCCACTCCACCCTCCACAGCTCTTCTTTTTGCCTCCCTTGTTTACTGCTGGGGGAGAGGGAGATGGCCCAAAAGCTGTGGCAGTGCTGTCTTGCTCCCTCAGGAACACAACTCTCCTCGGAGCTGTATGTACTAGGATTGTACCCCTGTCCTGCCATGAACCCCACTGAGTGCCAGATACTGACCTTCACCCTGGAGGTCCCAAGGCTTGTCCATGCAAACCAGGCTGGGGCCACCTCCTGCTGGATGCCTTCATGGGTTATGCAAGAAGGTCCCCAGGCTGTGACAGTGGGCAGCTGCCTGCAGCTTGGGAAAGCACCTGGTCATGGTCTGTCACTGCTCACAGCTGTCTTTCAGTGTCTGCTTTCTCTCTCTCGTGAGTGTTGTGATGTTTCCTGACAATTCCACCTTCCTCTTCCTTGTGTACACCCAGGGGAAAGTGTCTTTGACTCACATTCCCATTTCACCATAATGCAGTTCAGCCCTGCTGCAGCCTACTCTGAACCCTTGCCTGAGTGCAGTGCCAGAGATTGCCAGGATTCGTCCTTCCTAACAGCATTTCTGATGAGGAGCTTTTGCACAACCTGCCTTTTGCAGACTTGGTCAGAGATCGCTTTATTCTTACAATCATCTAGAAGTTGCAGGTTGATGCTCATCTCTTCGTGGTCAGGATGGACTTTCAAACAACTTAAATTTGGCTTTCTTCTGCCTCTTGCTGCAGGAAGAAAGCTTGAGCTATTGCTTGCAAAGATATCCTCATGTCAAAGGCTCTTGTGGTACCCTCAGGTCGTTGTTTCAGCAGTGGTGGTGGAGGCATCCAAAATTAGATGCCCAGGTGTCATCACTGCCCCTCCTGCTCATCTCAAACACTGCTTTCTGGCCATGGAACCCCCACATGTTAACATACAGCCTCTGGCAAAGGTGCTGTCTGTCCTCCATTTCCCTATAAGGAACAAGTGTCCACAGAATTAATTTCTCCTATACAGATGAACCAAACCTTCAGAATATGAAGGACTTTAGGTCTATTTAAATACTTACTTGCTAACACAAAAGCAAGTGCCCCCATGATTTAATATTCTTCTGGCAGTAATTGGATAGAATTCCTTTGTTTCTTTTCCTCCTGTCAGCTTGTATTTGTTTAATTTGGCTGTCGTGACATGAAGTGGCAGATCCCATGCTCTGTTTTTACAGATAGCGGAACTCTGGGATTCTTCTTTCTGCATTGTTAGAAATTTATGTATTCTCCCCATTCACTCGTACATCACTATTGTGTCAGATTACTGACCCCCTTAAGAATAAATGCATTTTAATACAGCTGACCCAGAAATCTCCCAGAGGGGAGGTAAAGCGTAGCTCAGAGAACCAGCTGAATTTGCTGTAGCTTAGAGAGGAATCAGAGAAGGGTCCAAAGTGGGCAATGGCTCAGTGCCACAGTTATTTCCTATTAACATGTCCGCATTTCCTGCTGCTCACAGCATTCTGATCCCCAGGTTGTATTCACTCCTCTGGTTGGGAAGGGGTTGCTCATGCAGAGCTTTCAGCAATGGTATCCTGGAGATACAGATTCAAGGGAAGATCAGGCTTTATCCCTGTGCAGAGAAAGCAACAGGGCTGTTCCAGAGACCAGGTAACCTGATGTCAGGCACAGCAGGCACTGAGGGCAGGTATTACTCAAGTGCAATGCCTGAAAGGGTGAGAAGGCAGGGGACAGAGCTTCTACAGGGGTCAGGGAGAGGCACTGCACATAATGCCTCATACTACATTTGTCTGGCTGGCAATGTTCCTGGCACTTGTCTTTAAAAATATTTCTCATAAGAAAGGAGAAACAGCAGGAAATTGCAAATTCACACTTGTATGTAAATGTGAAGCTGCAGAGAGCAGGAGAAAAAAATATAATCTTTCTCTTTCTAGAAAGTTTTTAGACTATTTTCTCAAATTTAATACAGTGAATCTTGCTCTCTGTCTTTTAGCAAGTTGTTTTAGAATGATTTCTCTAAAATGCATTCAAAGCCCAAAGGATGTGCTCAGCTCTGAAGACCACAGTTGAGTAGCACTTCCACTTCTTTTGCTTTGAGGTTTCTGAGTTGAGTGTTCTGGTCCCTGTGGGGGTCTTCAGTTCAAAGGAAATGTCTTCAGATTATAGCTGTGGCAAAGTGGGGGTGGATTTTGTGTCACCTTGGATGATTCCAGTTACCCATCATGTTATTCTAACACTTTCCCCAAGCACCACAGGCCTTAGGTGCTTAATCTCTGTGCTGTAACAGGACAGTGACCAAATAAAGACCTTTCAGGCAAAATTTCTTTTAATTTACAAACTGCGTTTTGAATGATATCCTCAAGCAGTTTATAATGGCCACACTGTTATTAGCCCTAGAAGTTTAGTTTTGCAGTGGACCTGGCAAGGACCTTGCCCCATGGGAACAACAGATGAGGGTGGATGTTGCCACTCAGGAGCGTGTGTTAGCTCTTCCACCAAGCCAGTGGTGTGTGGAACCTGTGTCCACAGAAGAGGTAGAACCTACTGCTGATGAACTTCCAATACAGCACTGCTGAGGCCACTGGGAAAGGTACTTCAACCCAGCAAAGTGGTTAGAATCCACCCTTGAAGGGACCAAACCCTCCATAGCACTTTCCCTGTTTTCCATACACATTTAACCTATTACCACAGCAACACAGAAATGAGTGAGCCTTTCCTCTGTTTTATTACTGATGATCAGGGGTGTTGGAATGAATCAGAAAGTGCCCATGTTCATTTACTTAATCTTGCAAGGTAGCAAATACTGGGTAGGCTCTTCTAATCTGTATTTCCCTTCCCTGAGAGGGGAATGAAAGCCAAGAGGAGAAAATAGCTGAGGTTTCAGATCTCATGTTGATTTTGCAGCATGGACAAAAAAAGAAAGCAAGCTACTCTTCTTGTTTGGAGCTGAAGAACATTTGCTCTGGAAGCCCTTGAAAGAAAATAAACACAGCGCAATATGGTGTTGTTTGTACAATTGGTTTTCTGTGAAAAACGTCACTTTAAATAGTTACCAAGATCTGGATAGTGGTGATCATGTATGTGAATTTAAGGACTATGCAGTAGCCAAGGTCATAGTTCTACAAATGCCTAATTAGAGAATAAAGCAGGTTATACAGAAAGATGCATTTCTGAGGGTGACTTTCCTTCTCTCCAATGGAAACAGACTCACACACGCACACACACACATATATATATATTTGTAAGTATATATATACACTAGAGGTTGTTTAGATCTAAGGCCCATTTAACAACCTGGTTTTAAGACTCATGATGAGATTAATCGGGCATGGTATGCATTGGAAAATTACTTGGCAATTACACTTGAAGTTACCAAGAATTTCTATGATGAATTACCTTAAGAATTTTAATTCTGAAAGAGGTAAGGGCATAGCAGGCACAGGTTAACAGAGGTCTAGTTTGAAGAGAGTTGAGCACTAGATAATTAACCTGTGCTGCTGTATATTTACAGCATGCACTGGTGCCATGAGTCTTCAGATCTGTTGCAACATAATTATTTCTGTTTTCCATAACACAAAATTAATTCCACACCATAGCTTGTGATTTAATGCTTAAATCTATGGATGTTTTTTGTCTGTGGTCCTGTGAGGGAACTTGGCTGTCCCTCAGGTCACTGCAGGTGACTCATCCCACTCTCTTTTCCTTACACACCAAGACATAGATTGAGGTTCCAGATATCAGGCAACTCTTTTGGAAATTTTCATGAAAAAGGATTTAAAAGATCTGTTTTCAGAAACCAAAGCATTTAAACTCTTAAAAAATGTGGTATAAGTGACTGTTGCTTTCTTGTGTCAGCTGAACTAAGGGGAAGATGGAGGACTGGCACATGGAAGCATAATTTTTTCATCTACAAACATCAACTCTATGCATTAAAACCAAAGAAGCTATAAATTTCTCCTGTCCTCAGCCCCACTCAGGGTGTACAAGGCTGTAGTCCTGGTCTCAGCCCTAGGGGGATTGTTTCAGCAGCCAGCCTTGGTATGTTGGGTCTGCAGCTGCTGTGTGGGTGTCCTCAGGCACGGTGTCAGTCCTGCCATGCACAGGCAGGACTGGTACCCTCCTCACAGCAAAAGACAGGCAAAGCCCAGCTTGTCCTCAGCAGCATTACTGTGTCTTAATGGAGTTGCACAGGCAAGGGGTTTCATCTCCAGTGCCCAAGCAGCAGAGTGGGGGAGAGGTGGGGTTGAATGAAATCTCTGCAGCACTTAAGTTCTGAAGTAAATATCTAATTAGAGAAATGTTTGACTTCAATAATAAATGAGCAGAATATCAGGAGACATGAGTACTGGCAAAGTACATCTACAGCAAAGTCTTTACAATGGGGGCATTTTTTGGCCTGCCCTCCTAAGGTCCTCATGTAAGTGGAAAAACCATGTGTGCAGCTGCTAAGGGTAGGGCACGACTCTCCTCGCTCTTGCTCGAACAATTTGGAGGCACCCATCGGCAAACCCACCCTCATCAATTCTGCATCTTCCTGAAAATGTACTTTTAAGCACCTTAATTGCATTTCAGAGATAACCCTGCAGGCAAAGTGACAGGAAGAGAAACCATATGGAGCAGTTTGGCGGTCAGGCTCTTTGTTTTAAATCAATCAAACATCTGCGGCTAATGTAGCTTTGGGCTGCTCCTCAGGAAACATTAGCCCTATTAGTCTGTGCTGGCAGGAACACAAAATAATATATTTATGGACAAAGCACATGTGCATTACTGTTGCAGAGTGAGCGGAGGAGGAGGAGGAAGAGAAGATCTGTGGTCAGCACTTTGCCTTCTCAGGAGGTCAGCTCCAACAAGCAAAGAGCAGGAATGTGGGGTCCTGTCTTCTCACCCCAGCCCCACGCCACCCACCTCTCTTCCTGGGAGCAGCCTCAAGAGCTGCTGCTGCAAGCCCAGAGGGGAAAGAGCACCAAAAAGAAGCTGTGTGGCTTCTTATTTTAAAGGAAATAAGATGGGAAAGTGCAGCAGGATGTGTTGCAGTCTCAAGGGTCAGCGATGGGAGAGAAGCACGGAATGGTGGAGCAGATCATAGGGTTCTGTCTGGCTCCCCACAACACCACATCCCTGTGGAGCTGATAGACCATAGCAGGCACAGCACAGGTATTGCATGTCAGAACACATAGGCGGAGTCAGGGACCTTGGGCAAGAAGGGCTGCTTGTTACCAGGCTGAAACCACCATTTCACACCAAGGACTGCAAAAGCCAGAGATGGGCTGGTTCCCTCTCTAGTGTTCCCTTTTAAATCCGGACAGCCAGTTCATCCCATTTTCTTCTCATATGGTGTCTAGATGTGTGCTTAGGTAACAGCCACAGTGCAAAGAAGGAGGTGAGAGATGGAAAGGGTAATAAGGCTTTTTCATTTACATTGTCATGCAGACAAAGGCAAATGCATTTGAAGGCACATCGATAAATGAGAGGACTGAGGACATATATATCCGCCTGACAGAACCTCTCTAGTCTGTCCACTCATACCCCAATTTCTTGGGAATTGGAGAACCATGACTGAGAGCATGAAAAGCAAGAGTTTTGGGGCTGCTTTGCAGCCAACTCCTGCCCCTATGCAGGAGGGAATTTGCTCTAGAAAAACTTTAAAAGGTGTGAAAATACTGTATGTTCTTTTTTAAATTAATTTTTAATTAATTATTTAATTATTTATTATTTTAATTAATTCCTCAACTCCCTTTTTAAGGCTTCTTTGTTTCTATTCCCTGCAGGGGGAAACTGAAAAGCCTATGACATTAGGAGGCATGAGGTAGAAAAGTCATATTTAAGGAAAAGTACATCAGTGACATGTTTTGATTCTGCTAAAACAAAATACCATGAATACTAACAACACAAACAATTGTTGAATTTAAGCAAAATCTCAAACTTATTCAGAATAAGGAGTTGTATATTAGGTAAACTGAGACAAACTTTAATGACTGAGACCTGACACTGAAATAATCACACAACTATGATATTTCAACTAAGTTTTCATTCCAGCACTAGATGAACCTGTCTTCCAAAATACAGTCAGTCCATTTCTATTTCTTCTGATACTAAGAACACTGGGCAGAGTCAGGGATTTCGGGATGCCTTAACTGTGACATTCCAAATTTTAAAATGTTTTATTCCATCTTTGCACCTCTACAGATTATAATGACAGGGGTTGGAGAAAGGAGGGTGACAGAATGTGCAATTTGAGTATCATTTTTTTCTCATGCATCCATGGATTCGTGTGTACGTATCTGTTTGTGACGTTTCCTCTTTTGCCCAGGTTGAAAATATCAGACTGGTGCAGTGACTGGGAAATGCAAAAGGAACGCTTTTACATAAAGGAAATGTAATGACAAATCTGTAGAATATGAACTCTATTCCCATTTCTGTTTTTTCATGCCCATGCTCACTTGTAAACTCTGTCTTTCCTGCACAGATGCAGAGAAGCTAGGCTGGTTTTGTGAAACGGAGCTGGTTTGTGAAGCAGAGCTGCTGGAGTAGGTAACTGACACCCCACAGACCTCCCCACTGCAGCTCATACTTCTCACATGCCCCTCATCGTCCTCCTGCCCACATCCACTCCCCATATCTCACAGCCCTTGAGCTTTTCCAAAATGAATGTCAGCTCCCGGTGTTTTCAGTTGCACTAAGACCATTCCTCCCCCATGAAATATCCCCATTTCCAAGCAGACATATACTTCCACCTTCCTCTTCTCTAAAGGGATGGGTGAGTTCTGCCAACTCATGACCCCCATTCTCCCAGGAGGAAGCTCCATCCCCTGTAAAACTGGGCAATCTCTAGGACAGCCATTACTGCCTTTTCCTTTTCCAGAGAGTGGCAAAGCTTGAGTGCTCAATGGCAAGAGAAGGACTCACCTTACCTTCCTTTGAGAGCCTGTGAATGCAGCCTGTGTGAAACAATTTGTCCCTAAGGGAAGGCTGGAGAAACATCTACACTACACGTTTCCTCTGATGCATTCATGAGACGTCACAAGTCTGAAGACCTGTGATGCTAAATTTGTCAAAGGATGTATTTTCCAAAGTACTTGTAACTCAGGCAAATTATCCAATTTATTTGCAAATCCTTTGAAAACACCCTCTAAGCAAAAAAATAAGTGCTGTGATTGTGCCAGAGATCGGCTGCATCTGCACTGGTCACTCATCAACTTTTCGAAGTGCAAAGAAACATCACAATTCTCAGTAGCAGCCCCATCATGCAGAACTGTCCAGGAAGTTTTGAATTTTCCCAAAAGGTTTCAAAAGGTTTTCTTGTGTCATCCAGGCTGAGAAGCTTCAGGAGGAAACCAAGGGATAACTCAGGTGTGAGTACAGGGAAAGAGCTGCTGGCGGAGCTTCCAGTGTGTCCAATGATGTCCTGGGAGGGAGGGAAGAATAAGCAGGATGTGTTTCTGCGTGGGAAAAATGGTAGAAGGGAATCTGCTTTGAAAATAACTTACACTTCCACCCATAAGCCACATACCATGACAGGGGAAGTACAGGAGGTAGATGAGGTCTTGCAGCAGACTTCTGAACATTGGCTGCCCCACAGTTCCCTTGGTGGCTCAGGAGAGCAGGGACCTGTGTTTTGTGGGACACAGAGTGGGATAGGGTCCCAGGCAGTGCATTTGGTTTGAATGGACTAAATTACAGCTTCCACAGAGGATACTACAATTAGGAATCATCCTAGCCCATGCGGTCAAAGGCAATAATTGTATACAATCTATTTGTAATCCTCAGGTACAACAAGGGGAAAGTTTTTATTTCTTGATCCATGCTGTCTGGGAATACTTTTTCCAAAGAAAGAGCCTGAGATCTTCTCATCAGAAATTACAAGAACTCAAGGCAGGTGACAGTCCTCCCCTGTGCAACTGAAGGTCTCTCATGACCCCAGAGAAGTGATACTGCAAAAACGGATTCACAGAAGAGTCAGCATAATTCCAAGTTTGGTGTGTGCTGTCACCAGCAGCTTGAAAGACTTCAGTGCTGGACCAAAGTTGGAAGAGAAGGATGTGGGAAGATAATGATGCAAGGAGAAATGAAGTTCTGTGGCATGGATGTCTTGGATGTCTGTTGCTATGGGGAGGCCGTGGCTACTCTTGTGAGGAGTGTGCCTCAAAATCAAGAGAGGTGAGAAACAATGTGATGACCACATGTGGATTTGAAGACGGTCTGACAAAATTCTGATTCCTGTTCAGAAACAGATGCAGGGGAAGGATGTGACCTCAAGGGAGTTGTCCCATTGCCTTCACACCCCTTTGGATAACATCCCTGGTATCCTCACTCCTAAGCGAAAAGGATGTGCAGGGCTGGTATAGAATCACAGCAATCATAGAACTGTTTAGGTCGGAAGGGACCATTAGAGATCATCTAGTCCAAGCGCCCTTCAAGAAGCAGGGACATCTACAACTAAATCATGTTGCTCAAAGACCTGCCCAGCCTGACAATCTTTCCAGAGATGGGGCATCCACAATCTCTCTGGGCAACCTGTTGCAGCATTTTACCACCCTCATTGTAAAAAACTTCTTAATTATATATTATGTAAACTCTTTTAGTTTGAAGCCGTTCCCCCTTGTCCTAGTGTGCCTTTTTACATGCTTTTGTAAAAAGTCCCTCTACAGCTCTCTTGTAGGCTCCTTTTAGGTACAGGAGGGCTTCTCTAAAGTCTACCTGGAGCATTCTCTTCTTCCGGCTAAACAACTCCAGCTCTCTCAGCCTGTCTTCACAGGAGAAGAGCTCCAGCCCTCCAATCATCTTCACAGCCCTCCTCTGGTCTCACTCTAACCGGTTCATGTCCTTCCTCTGCTGAGGACCCCAGAGCTGGACACAGTGCTCCAGGTGGGGTCTCATGAGAGCAGAGGGGGAGAATTGCCTCCTCAACCTGCTGATCACACTTCTTTTGATGCAGCCCCGGATGTAGTTGGCTTTCTCAGCTTCGGAGTACATGTTGCTGAGTCATGTCCAACCTTTCATCCACCAGCACCCCCAAGTCATCAGCAAAACTGCTCTTAATCTGTTCACCCCCCAGCCTGTATTGTTACTGGGGTTTGCTCTGTACCAAGTGATATTTGGCCCATGATATCCAAGCTGGGCCTCTTTTGCCTCCTGCCCCTTTTTTCATTGTTCATTGAGGAGGCTGCACTCAGGTGGGCTGCAGCAGACCTTTACAGACAGGGGGTGAGGAGTCTCACCCAGCCTGTGTGGTGGGTTCCCAGATAAGGTGGGCTGATAATGGCTCTTTGCATCTTCATGCTGATCAGCACCATCTCTGTGAACTTTGCAAGACCCATTATCCAGAAACATAAAGAGCACCCCTAACCTTCCCCCTAGGTACCAAATTAAACAATGTTTATTTTCTTTTGCTTTCAGCAGGTACTCTAATTACTAACTGTGCAAAGAACTCCGGGTTTACTGCATGGGTTACTTCCTCTTGGTGG
Organism: Neodrepanis coruscans; assembly: GCA_013400695.1. Taxonomy (NCBI): domain Eukaryota; kingdom Metazoa; phylum Chordata; class Aves; order Passeriformes; family Philepittidae; genus Neodrepanis; species Neodrepanis coruscans. The sequence continues at coordinate 40,457 of VYZS01098355.1, forward strand.
TGGAAGGTGCTCTGCAGAATCTGGGGGCTTGTTTGCTCCTTGTCGCTCCTGCAAGATAAAAAAGACATTGAACAATGGGAACCAAATCATCTTCCTTTTTTCCCCTTGACCATTAGTTTGATTCATGGTACTTTTTGTTTGTCACTGATGAGTAATGAGCTATGTCATCTTCACTCCAAATCTCTACAGAAATGATAGGTACACATCATGTAATGTAGAAGACATAGAGATTTAACCCCTTGGCCCAACAATGCACTGCTAATAACATGTGCCTTAGAAATACTGCTGTGGTAGCAAAGGGGAGAAGTATTTTTTTAAAATCTACCTTTGATTAGGGGCATACATTTTTGGAGTGACAGCCTGCCAGAAATACAGTGTTATACAAGCTCTCATCATCTGAACCAGCATCCTGGAGTTGCTCATTTTTCTCTCTCAAGGTCGTATTGTTATTATGCAATTGCACAAGCAAGGCAGAGACTAAAGGTGTAAAAAGACAAGGTTTTGATGCACTCCCAGGAGCAGAGCAGGGCCTTTAGGACTGCTCATTTCGCTACATACTTTTGAAATCTTTCCCATGCTTTCTCTCAATTTGGCCCTTTTCTGGCACAGCCCCTGTCCAGTTTGGGGCTCAGAAGAGCAACCCAGACCTGTATGGAGGGTGCCTTGGGATCCCACTCTCCCTGTGCCAGGTTGGAGCTGTGCAAGTAGGGTGCCACACCACTATCCCAACCACCTTCCCACTCATCTGTAGCATAAGCCACATGCTGAGCAGCTATAGCCAGAAAACCCTGTGCCAAGTCAGTGTGATTGTCCCTCCAAACCAGTCCCCTTCCTCTAGCAATGCCTCGTATAGCAGAGACTCAGCGCCTTTGGGACCGGAATAGATTAGAGGCAGTGACACTCCAGGTGGCAGGCAATCCTCACTCATGCCCCCCTGACTCACTTCAAGTGCCATCAGGAGAATATATGCGTGGGTTAATACCAGTGCTAAATTGGTGATGGTTTCCCAGAGTCCGATAGAGCTGACTCATGGAACAGAGCTTTGCCAGAGATGACAGGGGGATGGAAATCAGGGCCCTGACCAACTTCTCAATTATTTATTTATTTTGTGCACCATCTCCTTCTGCATGTTGGCAAGGAGGAGAATTCATAAATGATGGTAATAAATGCAGAATGACAGCTAATCTTAATTGACCAAAGCTTCCCTCAAAAGCCTGGATCATGCTGAATGTAATACACTCTAAATGTAAAAATAATAAGATAGAAAATTACGCTGGTGGTTTTACATACCTTTAATCTAGTGAGTTTTATGCTGCCAAGCAACAAAATCAGGGTGGGATCCATCTGTGAGTGAGATTTCTTTTTTCCTCAAAAGAGGAACTGTGCAGTTTAGTGGCCTGGTGTTGCTGCTCTGTCCGGCTGCCTCTGCTTCCCAAACCTGCAAGTCTGGGCTCCAAAGTGGCACCAGTTTGCAGGGGTTTATTTTCTGCCTAATCTAGCTTCATCTTTTGGGCATCAGTCACATGGTTGGTGCAGCCACTGTGCTGAAACTCTACTAAGGTGTGCCTGAGGGGACACCTGTATTTTTCCAATGACATTTCACCCTGGTGGGTTACTTATTTTCTCTCCAACTATAATGCACCACAGACTTACTTTTTCAAGTAAACATTTTTCCTCACAGGAAATGTGTGTTGATAGCAAGATGTCCCCTTATGTTCCATCAACTCCAAGGACATTTCTCTCTGGAAACTGTTGCAGGATGCCTGGGCACTCTCTGGGGCTGCGGAGAAAGAGGAGGAGGCCAGGCACACTCCCATCTATTCCCTTCAGTACAGGGAGGCAGTGCTTGTTGCATCCCTGGCAGACCTCGCTTCTCATCAGAGGGTATCCAATATTTTTCAGTGCTCCAGCGAGCCAGGGCTGCAGTGACTGCTCCCACTCCCACCTTGGGTTTGCAGTACCATCTTGCTCCCCAGATTCCTTGTCTGCATAGAGGTGTCTGGAATGCTGGGGCTGGGACATATGAAGGGTGATGGCCAAAGGAGAGGGCAAGGTGAGGAAGGAAACCTGAAGACAATAGCGTTTTTGCAGTCCTGCCAGAATGCTTCCGCTTGGGGTTTCTTTTCTCTTTCCCGTCTCGGGTAGGTCCCCTCCCTGCTTGTCATGCCAGCTCAGCTGAGCTTGTACTGCGGCACTTTCCTGAGAACATCCCAGAGACTTCAAAACCTCCTCCTCGTCCTGGCAGAATGACTTGCAGCTTTTCTGAAAACTGGCAGGCAGCCTCAGTACTTTACCATAGGAAGAAGGTTAACTCTTTCCCTCCTTTTCTCTGTCCTTCCCCTTCCTCCCAGCCCAGTGTATCATCCTGCTGTTTTGTCCCAGAACTGACTGTCAGGAACAATGGAGGAGGATATAGCTCATTTTTAAGATCATTTAGCCCTCGTAGGTCCTTAGCTCGGGGTGTCAGGATCACATCCTTGCACCTACAGCCAGAGGTTTCATTCTTCTCAGGCCATGAGATAAAGTCATTTGCACGTGATTTTTGAAAGGGGCAATTTTTGAGGGTTTGGGGTTCATTGTTTGCAGGGTGTGAAACATTTAGAAGTAGGGACAAAAGATTTATCCTTCAGGCACTGCAGGGAAGAGCTGGCAGCGGCTCAAAAGGCGCCCAGCTCCGAAGGAATGTTTTAAAGTTCTCCTGTTTTCTATCTCTGCGTAAGAGCAACCTACAGCAATCGTGCATCAGGACTCTGACCCCTATTCCTAGCTTTGCCTTGGGCTTGCAGTGTCATCTTCTTCAAGAATACTCATTTTCTTGGTTAATTTTCAAAACCGTCACTTTTCCTCCACCTCCCTGGCAGCTCTGCAGGTAAAAAAAACCCCAAACATCAGGGTTCAATGCAGCTGCAAACCCAGCTATCCACCTGGCTCCCTGGTTTGCACCTGCGTGACCCTGGTGTGCTGCCTGCATTCCCCTCTGTCCCTGGGCTCCTCTGCACCCCCCGGGGGCACCCCTGGTCCTGGCCACTGGTCAGGTGGGAATAACCTCTGGCACAGGCTGGTCAGGATGGCGAGGGACCATGTAGTGGGAGGGGTGAGGGAAAAGGAGGAAGAAGACTAAGAGTTTGCCACAGAAAAAGGATCCAGCCCAGTAAGCCAGTCTTTAAACTTTTTTTTTCTTTTTCAGACATGATTCTCACTCCTGCGAAGATTTCAGATTATTGGGAGATAAATTTAGAATAGATCTGAAAAGTAATTTAGAGACCTAAAAATAGCCAGTGAGCCTGTCTATCCAGTGACTGTAAAACCAGAAGGGAGGAGGAAGGAGAGAAAATGACTGGAAGAGTGGGGTGAAATAAGAATAAACAATTATGAGACCAGGCAGCCATGACAGAGAGAAATGTCTCACACATGTGTGCCTGATTGCTGGGATCTGAGGCTGGACAGGAAGTTACCTTAACTTGTCCCTGCACACATTGAGAAAATATGGCCAGTTATTTTGATATTAAAACTGAGAGATGCCATTTCATGTTGCAGTGAGTAGCCCTGTGTGACTACTCACTGCTTTACCATCTGCACCTCCTTCCTTCCTTCCTTCCTTCCTTCCTTCCTTCCTTCCTTCCTTCCTTCCTTCCTTCCTTCCTTCCTTCCTCCCTGCCTCCTTCCTTCCCCTTCCTCCCCGATAAAGTTGTGACAAACACCATTTGCCCTGGATGCTGAACCAAATGCAGAGTTGGTAGGAATCAAATAGCAAAGGAGACTTTTCTTCAGGATTTTCGTGAAACTGAGTAAACATAACTTGGCCAGTGGTGGCGTTTTACTGTAGTAAGGTCGGACTCGGGCACCATTGACAACCCCTGGCATGGTGAGCCAGTTCAGGAAAGTCCAGGAGCCACCAGGAAATCCAGCTAGGAGCAAAAGAAGATGTGGATGAAGACAGCGAAAATGTATGAGCAAGGTGACTGTGCTGAGGAGAAGAACAGAACAGGGTCGCAGTCCATGCAGAAGCAGGCAGCATCGTGCAGACAGGACTGGGTGCCCCAGCCAGAGCTGAAACAGGTCTCCTGGTCTCCCATGAAAAAAACCAGTGGGACCAGGGTACTCAACTACCATCAGAGCACCAGAGCCCTGAGGGTGATTGTGGCAGCCCCAGAGGGGTATGAGAGCTGCAGAGAGGATATAAACATTAGTGATGTGAGCTAAGCTTTGCCTCGTATCATGCCTTCCTTTTATAACCTTTCTAATATCCTGTTGAGACAAACAGCCTGTGCATGTGTGCTGGGAGGACTTACCAAGCATCTGAGTGTCTTACAGCATCTTGGCCTGAAGATGCTCAAATGTCTCAGCATTTCTTACAGCATTTGACCTGAAAGATGCTCTAAAAACATCAGTATTGCAGCAAGTTCTGGGCTGCCAAATTGTTCCTGTCCCAGTTTTGACTCCCTCAGGAGCAACAGAGAGATATGACATGGCCACAGGGTTTGGGTTGGGCACTTTGGCTTGGTGGTAACAGACCATGCAGGGCAGGGATTGCAGCAGGACAAGGAGATGATGTTACAAGTGCTGAGATGGTCAGTCCTTAAGATGCCATGTACATCTCCATGCAGTCTTCTCAAATGTGACTGGAACACTATAAAGCTTTTGTTTAGCTGGAGATAATGAGCATGGTGGTGATTATAAGCACTGGGTAGACGAAACATGGCTTCACAAATGGTGACACTGCTGGCCACCATGAGTCTGTCATAAATGCACTTCTGGCTTCAGCAATATTACTTCTCCTACTGTATCTCCCGTCAAAAGCGGTTATGTACCTGCAGGTATTTCTCCTTCCCCAATCAGCAGAAATCTCTGCTTCCAGAGTGTTATTAGATGTCCAGAAGCTTACCTGTGTGAGGCACATAGAGAGCAAGAGCGTCTCCTGTACTTACTCCCACGTAAGTATCTGATGACTAATGTCCAGAGCAGTTTTTACCCTCGAACTGAGAATCATGCCCTGTTTCTGTAATAGGTGCTTTTGAGGCAGACACATCCTCCAACATGTAGTATGTCACCATGCTCCCACCTCTGATCAGAAGGTGGGATGCAGGCGAGGGAGATGGCACAGGCCAAGATCTCACCTCTTCTTGCACCATCAGCACACAGGCTGGGAAGGAGGATGCCCAGCAGCCACATCCAGCAGCACAATGCCCATGTGAGCTTGGCCATGGCCATAATCCCCTAAACTGCGGGGTGAACTTTCAGCCTCACAGGCTTGCCCCAGCACCTTTTGGCATCCCAGCCAGGCCCATGTTCCAGTCATAGTAGGGTCAAATCCAGCTAGTCACCATCCTGAGTACAGCTGCGGCAATGGAAGCAGTCTCACCTCATCCCAGCTGCCACGGTCGCCAGCTCTACCAGTATGGTCTGGTGATCCATCCCTTCCCCTTGGCAGCTGCTGGTGCAGCCTCAGTTTCCCCAGTGAGAAACCAGGCTGAGTGGGAATGTTCAGGGGAGGAACATCCTACTCCCCCGTGCCAAGTTATCCACACCAAGTGCTATTTGGTGACTCCCTCAGAGAAAGCCCCACCCTTTTAATGAAATATGTAGCTCAGAGTACTAATTTCTGTCCCTATGAGGACAACTTATTTTTGCAGGGCACACTAAGCCTTTTAACTGGTTTCTCCCCTGGATAATAGGCCTTGGATATTGTGTTCCCGCAGCCCAACTCCACAGGGTGGTCCCACCTGGTGGATAGCGGGTCCATCCCCACCGGAGCTGCACAGACCGCAGCCTGTCCTAACAGTCGCTCTGTCCTAACAGTGACATGCAGTGGCGGCAGGCGGCAATGGAGGCTGGAGGTACCCTTTTGCTGGTGCCGGTTACAGCACCTAATTGGCTTCTGTAGCAGTATCTAGATCGTTTTTTACTAAAGGGTCAATATTATCTTGAGAGTGAATCCTGCCCTTGTTTCCTGCAGCATTGTTTCATTCTAGCTCCATTCTGTTACACCTGTGACTGCACACATACAGTCCTACTACAGAATTTTCTGCTGAGACCTGGATAAGCAGCAGCAAAGCTGCCACTGCTTTCCTTAGGGCACAGCCAGCCATGTGCTGATGCATCTTCCAGAGTGAGAGGCGAGGCTGGTACAGGGGCATCCTGTGGGATATACACCCACACTCCATGTCCCACTTAGCCCATCTCTGAGCTGTCTCCCCATCTCCGGGGGTCTTGACACATGCCCATGAGAGAATCACTGGAAGGAAGGGAGCCTCTCCCACGCCCTCCATCACTCTCAGCAGGCTGGCAGGGTGCAGCACCCACTCAGCTCTGGCAGAGTGTGCCCCTCAGCTGTGCCCCAGCACATACTTCTGCACTGCTTACCTGCTGCTGCTTGCAGATCAAGTAGCTAATGTCTAAGCAGTCCCATTTAAACCCACAATCAAATTACAGGAACAAAATTAGAGGCCAGACTGGAGCCACTTTAAAAGTTGCCCCTTATTTAATAATTCTGTCGCAGTTATTTTTTCCTCTTATCACCATTTATTCTCATTCTGGGGCTGGTCTGTAATAATAGAGGAGGTTCATTTGCACTCCCTCTCCTCTTTCCAATGTCTAGTCTTTCTGTGTGGATTTCATTTCTGCCTTGTGAAAAGACATTAAGGTAAATAAAACGATGCAGTACCACAGAGGTCTACATTAATGGGATCACATCACGTTCACCTCTTCCACAACGTGCCCTTTCCTGTATGAAAAGGGTGAATCAAAGGAATGAAATTCCTATTTCACCCCTGCCCTATACCTATAGGTACTGATCTATCAGGTGTGGAAGAAGAAATTACGATTCAGCTCTTTCCTTAAAAGCAGCGTTGTGCAGAAGCAGGAGCCTGGAGGAAGTGCCGGGGTGTTTTGGAAGCGCCATCTCCCCTCTAGTGGGATCTGCACAGAATTGATGAAGGAGGCAAGAGTCATAGCTTCCCAGACGATGGAGGAAAGAAGGGGATAGTCTCCCCTTCCCTCTGTGCTCCTGCCATCCCCATTCTGCATGGCTGACAATGCAGGTATGGAGATACTGGGGTGGCGGGAATGCACAGCCTCAGCTGAGAGCTGGCTTATGCTGAAGGAGCCAAGGGGAATATTGTTGTAATCATTTGCCTATTAATTAAAGATGTGACTTGATGAAAGGTTGGATTCATTCACCTGGCTGGATTTTAATCTGTTTCCGAATATTGCTGGGATAAAAATAAATGCATTTCCTCACTAGCCCTTCGGCATTTTAGCAAAAACTATTTTTAGAATGCTCACAAAACAAATCTATAGACATTCCGCAATGGACAAACACTACTGCATGGTTAATAGTCGTTGCCTCCCAAACTGCTACTGACATCTGCCAATATTAAAAAAACCCAAAATAGTCTATGCAACATTTTGGTGACAACTGCCTCTGTGACACACCCTAATTCTTGTTTTCTGTGAACAAGGCATGGCCCTAATGAACAGTAGGTACCAACTCAGACTTTGCTGGCAGGAACCATGGCAGGTGCCACACAAGCTGCAAGCTGCTTCAGGGAGATGCACAGTGTCTCAGCATGGCCTGATCCTGCTTGTGCAGAACAGTTACCCACTGGAGTGGGGGCTGAAGCATGGGAGATCTCCATGGGCTGGATGGGGCTTTGAGGGTGGAAACAAGGTGATTGTAGGTTTCTTACAACCCAATCCATTCTATGATTCCATGATTCTACAATTTGTGGCCAGAAAGAGGTGTTCCGGACTGGGAGACCTGCATGGCCAGGCCTCTTGCAGGGCATAGAGAGGGACTGAAAGCTAGGCAGGAGTCAGTGCCAGGGGATCAGCTGGCTGGCAGGTTAGCTCCTCACTTTTCTCTGTGCCTTACCTGCACCCACTATTAATCTGCAAATACCCCTTTTGGAAACAGCCATGTATTCCTGAAGATTTCAGCTGCAAGCAGACTAAATGCTGGTGGAATGCCTGTGCAGAGACATTGCTCAAGAGGCTCAAAGGTTTCATCCTCCATCTCAGGCAGCAGGAGCCAGGGAATTAAGTTGTGATTCAGGGGTGTGCAGCCAAGTAGAACTGAGAGCAGTACAGTGCTCAGGCCCTGCAAGCCTGAAAATAAACCAGGGCCAAGGGCTGGATGGGGCTCCCCATCCCACCACTCTCAGGAATCATCACAGTGCTGGTCTTTCTCCTGTGCATGATCCCACTACCATTCTTCCTTCCACTGTGCAGAATGGTTCTTTATCTCAACCCTGTACTAATCAAAGCATCTACTGGGGGTACTCACAAGGCAAAACTGGCCACCAGTGCATGGTTGAACTCAGTGGTCAGCAGAACAAGCTGAGGGAGATGGCAGGTGCTGAGGAGAATGTGACTGTTAGTGAGACGTGAGCAATAATCTCCTTTTCAGAGGGTTTCTCTAGCTGGGGGATTTGCATCCACTGAGCTGTTTAGCCTCCATTTTACGTTTGAGCTCTGAGTGAATTCAAGTATCTTTAAATAGTCAAAGCAGAAAGGCAGCTGGATATCAGGAGAACATTTAAATATCCCAATGCTACAAAGGAAGTGATAGCTGCACCTTGCTCCACATACAGCTCCAGTCATTTACACATCAACTAGGTGAATGCAAGAGTACAGAAATAGACCTGCAAATATATGGATATTCTGCTTTTGTGGTAGTTCATTTTAAAAGCACAGCTACTTAACATATATTTTGGGTCACACTCAACTTCACACCCTTGCCCCGCTTTCCAAAACTAGCTGTTTCAGTTTGCTAGCTTTCCTCTACAAGTGAAGCACAAAATGCAAGTAAACACCTAACTTGTAGTGTTGTCATCCTTTTCGTCTTGCTGTTAATTACTAACACAAAATATGTACATATCTAAAAATGTCTTAAGTTCAGTGCAGTACATTCCTGCAACTTGTGTTTCTAATTTTTAAAATATATGAAGCAAATATTTTCAGATTTTGTACTTCCACATTCTACTGATCATGTCCAAATCTTGAGGTAGGCTACCCCTGTGATTAAAAGGCAATGAGGCAAACTGGAACAGAGCCAAGGCCCACTGGTCCTCCTGTAAAGATGAATTTATGATCTTTAGTGACAAACCTTGTACATTGTGATTTTTTCCTTACCTCAGGCATTCCAGCAACCCCCTACCTCATGTTTTCCCATCAGATCATTTTTGATTTGTGAGAATAGTTTCTGCAGGAGACAGTCACTCTCTAAATGTTTCCCATCTGAGTACAAGTCTGAGGCAACGATGTCCAGCTTGGAAAACAGTACTTGCATTCAGAGGGCAAGCCTTATTCAAGGGAGGGATACCAAAATTTTAGTGTCCCATATAGCACACATCCTAGCTCTCCAGCCAGACTTCCCTCTACCTGGTGCTGCAAGGCATCCTCCTCATCTTATTAAGCTGTGTTACTGTGCACACTAGGCACCCCAAACCTTTCCCTCACTATTTCTCTTATCCTCATCCAGAGCTGAACCAGCTCTTGAACATTCCCACCTCCCATCTCTTCAGCTGAATTTTGCTGTTTTCAGCTGCCTTGTTCCTTTCTAGCTTATACTGTTTCTTGTGGTGTACAGTGTCATTCCAGTTCCACGCCTCTGCTCTATGCAGAATCTGGTCTGTCCATCATCTGCCTGAAAACCTGTAGGCTCCATCCATTTTCATCTATCGCCACTAACACCAGAAAGCAGTTGCTGCACAAACCCGTGTCCTGTTCTGATCTTACTCATCCCACTAAAGCTGTCTCTCTTGTTACCTTTAGTGTCTCACCCTTTCACAAGTTTCACTTGTGTTTCTACAAAACATAAATGCCCAGATGAAGGCATCTGGCAACATGAGTGAGTTGCCATGCTTAAACATTACAGGATGGGTTGATAGTGAACTGGCCAATGTAAAAGAAGCCAATAAAATGACAGATTAGGGAGGAGCCCCTAAGAAATTAAACAGCAGCTGACTTAGCATTAGGCTTCTGGAGGCTCATGTTTTAGTGAATGCTAGCAAAACAGGCATTCCCGAGTATGTCTGCCCATGCAATAATTCCAGATATTTTTATTGTATTTAATCTTGTTTTAATCCCAGAGAAAAACTTGAATAGCTGTGATCTGGAAGGGCTGGGAATTTGAGGAACCACAGTGCAGTCCACAGAGGGAATTTCAGACAGAGAGTGGCCCATCAGTTCAGCACAAACAGTTGTAGCCACCTTCACAGAATATTCTGAGTTGGAAGGGACCCACAAGGATTATTGAGTCCAACTTGTAACTGAATGGCCTCCATAAGGATCAAATCCACAACCTTGGCATTATTGGTACTGTGACCAAACCTTAAAAAGACAACTTTTAAAAAGAAATGCCAGCATTGATTTAATACTAGTGAAACAAGAATGACATTTCTCTTGTTTGGACCCATTTTTCCAAGCTCAACACATATGAATTTATACTCTCCATTTCCATTTCACAATCAGATACAAACAGGGACTTCCTTGTGATGGTTGTGAATGTTTTATTATAGAGTCTTATCAATAAGTTCTCTGAAAATCAGTCTTTCAGAACTAAAATCTAATCTGGCAGGGTTCAGTAAGTAACAAGATGAACTCAGCCATGCAAACAAAATATTACTAAGTTACTTTAAATAAATTTTATCACAACAACCTCAGGAAGAAGAGCGTGTCCTGGAGATTTAGGGGGCTAATCTTGGATTTTTATTAGTATTTTGATTTCTTTTTGTTATGCTCTAGCCTCTGGTACATAGCTGTCTGCATTTTGATGCTAGAATGGGATAAATCTTTGAGTGCTTTTATGCCCATAATTCTTGTCTCATAGTGCTGTAATAAAAACAGCATCATCAGCATTCAGTGCTCATCACAGTACGTTGAAGCAATTGGTCACTGCACTGAAACAGAACTTGTAGGGAAACTGAGATTATTCCTAGACCATAACTGCTCACAAAAGGTCTAGCTCCCAAGTTTTTTCAGTATGTGCCGTTCATTTGCTGTTCAGCACCTCCTATGACATTTATTAAAGTAATTTGATCAGGTTATATTGCATACAATAGGATATTCAGAATTTCATCTTGACCTTCACAGCAGCATCTAACACTGCCTGGAAGATAACCAAGAATCATTTTCCTTGTACATACAATCAACATTTTGAGCTTGAAGCTATTTCTTGACAAGTGCTCACCAGTTTCAGTTAAATACAAGGAAACCTAAGAACTTTGAGACATTTGAAAAGAATTAT
>VYZS01098356.1:8506-19428 GCA_013400695.1 Neodrepanis coruscans
GGGAAGGGCTCTTTTAAACCTTTGTTCTTGTATGTTTATAGAAGCAAGGAGGCAAGCTCCGGACCTTGCAGCACGGCATGGCTCCAATTCTGTGAGGGGGCTGCCCCGTTCTGTCCCTGTGGTGTGGTGCGGGTAGCGGGGGTGACCCCTGCCACCTCCCCCGCTGGTTCACTCCATGGCGGCAGCAGTGGGTGCGGCGCGGGGGCCACCCTCATCCTGTAGCCTCCGGTGCCAGGCTGAGGGGGGTGCCGCAGCTGGTGTGTGCATGACAGCTGCTGCAGCCACAGCCCTGCTGGCTCATCCCATCGGCGTGGGCATGGTGTGCCCTGGTCCCAGGTGCCAGCAGCAGCAGAAGGCACTGCTGACTGATGCCAATTTTGGCCCAGCTGTTCCCAGTGCTGCGTGCATGTGCAGTGGGTTTCCTGCATGCGCGAAACACGTGCTGAATGAGAATAGAGAATGATGGCAGCCCTTGAGGCAGGGGACACCACCCCCGCGAGTGGCTGCTGCTCTCATGCAGGGTGGGGCATGCCAGTGCCGGTGCCCAGAGCCCCCCATAGTCTCACGGGTGGCCCCATCCCCCCTCAGGCCATGGCCACAAGGCATTTTCATGGGAAGCGCCGCCATGTTGCCTTGTGGCGAGGTCTCGCAGAGGGGAGGTGCCCGAGTGCTTTTAGCCAATCTGGAGGCAACCTGCGCCAGGAGGGCCCCTGAGATCATGCAGGATTAGAGTCCCTATAGAGCAGTGATCCTGGAAGCCATCTTTCTCTTTGGGGCTTGGTAGTCATCAGAGTTGCATCTCACCACACCTCTGCTCAGCGTTTTCCCACGGTTCGAGCAGCAGTGCAGCTTCAGCGGCAGTGGAGGAGCACACGTCCAAGGACCACATCGCTCATCAGCTGTGGTATTTTCTCTCCCCTTTGGGTTCCCCTTGGGTTTCTTTTATTGTTCCTGTTTTTCCAGGAAGCCTCGGCGAGGACCCAGCACCATTCCAACTTCCTCCCTTACTCCATCAGCCCAGCAGCCAGCCCTGAAGGAGCACAGTTTGTCTCCCCTGTGTTTTGTTGTCGAGTTTCTTTGTTTGTAAAATAAAATTCTGTTGGTTGTTTTTTATTTTCTGTAGCATTTTCTAGTCATTATTAACGCCCCTATTGTCCAAATCAGGACAGAGGGGTTGATCGCTGCTCAGGGATGAGATGGGACTACCATCTGTCAGTGGGTAGTGAGCAATTGTATTGGGTATCACTTTTTTGTCTTGGATTTTACTCCTTTCTCTCTTTGTTCTTTCCCTTTTCATTATAATTATGTGTATTTATTGTTATAGTTTATTGTTTGTCATTTTTTATTATTATTGCTATTTAAAGATTGTTGTTTGTTATTGCCATGGTTATTATTACTCTATTACTTTACTTTTTTAAAATTATTAATCTGTTCTTATCTTGACACATGGGGTTTACCTTTTTTTAATTCTACCAAGCCCGTGGTAGGGTGGTGAGTGAGAAAGTGGCTGTGTTATACTTAGTTGCTGGCAAGGGTTAAACCATAATATCCCCCTGAAAAAAAGCAAGTTGGACCTGTGTAAAACTGCAAAAGGACTTACAACTCAAAAGGAAATGTCAGAATCAATTAACAATTGAAGAGAGTGAACAGATCTCTGACTTGTAAGAAGAAAAGGATCTCAAAGTAGTGTCCTTTGTAATCCTTAAGAAAAACAGAAAAATGAAAGCTGAGTTCCAAGTATTGTTAATGTGTATGTGCTAACAACACAGTGACATTTAGACTGGATTTTGCAGCTATAAGTTTTAAGGTACTGCACTGATAACTTTTCTTTGTATAGGAGGTTCCCATTCACATTCTGAATGTAGTCTTTCACAGAGAAATGAAATACAGGTTGCAATAAAATGGCCACTGGAAAGCCCATGGACTGGCCAGAGAAAAATTACAGTTTCCATTCTATTTCCCAAAAGAACAGACAACTAAAAGTATTTCAGCTGAAAATCAAAGAAGAAAGGGTTCTACTATGTTGTGCTTTCAGTCATAAAAAAATGGTTCATAACATTATATTCTTCAAGTTTCGATACACCGGAGCTTTTATTCTGTTGCTTGTTGGCCTTTACACATAAGACAACACACACCAAAGCACCAAATGCCTTCTAATTTTCTAAAAACTTTTAGAAGAAAAAATAAAATATTGAGAGTAACTATGACAAAATGTGATAAATGCAAAAAAACCCCACAAAAATAAAAACACCAAATAAACAAAGTAGGGATATTTTCTGTTTAGAATCATTATATCCTTGCATAGCTGGGAGAAGACATGGAGTATTTTAACTCATAGTTGTGTTTAGCAAAAATAGCCTGTGGTTGAAAGAAGCTATCTATCTATGCCTGGTGGAACAAGAATGAGTTTTAGAAGAAAATGACCAAACAATATGTTTCACAGGGATAGGAAAGAATGCTAAACCCAGCTTTAGACCAGATTTCTACTGTGTATTTCATTATTCCCACCATTTAAATGTTTGGGAGTTTGGTTATTAAAGGTAGAATACTCTTCTAGGCATAGTACTGCTTCACCTCTACAGCACGTGATCTTATTTGGAAAACTACCTCAATAACATTAAGTGATAACACAGGTCTAGATATTGGTCAATGGACATGTGGGCAATTTATATTTTCACTTACTTTGGATTCACTGCACTACCAAGAAACAATCTTTCAGACCAGCCGTGAATAGAAAAGATAAGAAAGGAGCCAGTTTATCTTCTTGAAAAGGAATCTTCCCCTTTACAGTGATTACAAAACATGTGCACACCTGGCCCAGTCATGCATACTTCTTACAAAGAGTATCGCTCAGCATGGGAACCACAGAATACCTATAAATAAAGTGTCTACTACTCTTTTTTCCTTTTCAGAGAACTATGACAAACAGCAGTTACACTGAGTGTTTCACTTTGTGGCTTTTTGTATAATCAAATCAGTGTATAGAATTGCTTTCTGGGAGGATACTGGCTAGTGAAATCAATAAGAGATCTGAGAGGTGTAAGATATAGCCTATTTAAGGATCAGAGTAAAACAATTGCCTACATTGCTATATATATAAAACCCTAACCCTCAGATTTACCTTATGAGTTGCTGCTTCAGTGGGAAATAATCATGAAGTTCCCCTAGCTTATATTAGGCTTGATGGAGGAGTAGAGGAGCTTAACAATTAATAATGAATTTATAAATTTGACATGACATAAGGTGAAGAGTCATCATCTTCGCAGTGGTTAAGTGTTAAACACTATGTTCCTATATGAATTATGACATTAAATGATTATTTCCTGTAAAATTTATTCCTTTCTTGAGGTCACTGTGTGGATATTTAAGTTTAGTCTCAGCATTGGTATACAATCATATTATTTCTGATGTTAATTTTAGTAATGGTGGGGAAAACTAATTGAACTGACTTCTGTCTTCTAAACAGATTTACTGGACAGATCAGAATAGAAATCCCTTTTGATTTGTTGCAGGAAGTAAAATATAAACTGTATACATAATCTGAATGCTTTATAATTTTATTTCTGGCTCTCTTAATCTTCCTAGACAGATTTGTTTGAGAGTGCTGGTGTCTTTGTTCTTTTTCTGCTGTGCAAAAATGATTGTAGAAGAAATATCTTTCATAATATGTATTCAGATATAATCAGATATCATCTCTGATGTTAAAAGTTGCTAATAATAACAAGGATCCTAAATAAGAATTCCTGGTGAGATTTTTTGTCCTTTCTTGGATACAAAATGGCATGCAAGAACAACTTATTAGGTCCAGCTATTTTCATCTACTGATCTGTATTGCAGTGTTCATGTTTTTGTTTGCTGCAGAATTTATTAGGAATCTTTACATTTTAAAGAAATTGAGCTCTGCATTTATGACCTTATTTCAGTATTAAGTGTGCTTCACACTTAATCACAACATTAAGAGTGTTCAAAGCAGATGTAGTCTTAGACTCATTGACATTAGTAGTCATTTGGAAACCCAAACTATTATGTAACTGAACGTGCTACATTTTCAACTTTAGTTCCACAAATGCACTGCTAATTCACCTGTTTTCTGTGAGAAAAATACTTCCATGTCATAAAATACTTTGACATAACAGGCTCTTTGTTTCCATCTGTCTTTACAAAACAGGCTCATATTTCAGCTTTGCTGAGTATAAATGGCTGAGAGAGAATTTTAGAAAGAAATGCACATGATGTGGTTAATGGATTTAAGGAATATTTTCTTTATCCTCAAACTACCTTCAGATCTGGATAAATGACAGAGTTACTCTGGTACTCTGTGCACCAAGCTGCAGAGGCAATTTGTCCTCCTGCTCTACAGGAGGAAAAATCAGAGTCGTTGCTGCCAAAGAGAAGATGTTTATGTGCAGCAACTGAAGGAAGAATAGCAATACCCAATTTTATTTTCTGGGGCACTTATTCTGTTAATTTATACTGTTGAGAAACTTGAAACAGCTCTGAAATTCTTGAGTTCTAGCTGAAAAATCAGAGACTGAATATGTTCTGGGGAAGAAAAAGACCAGAATATTGCTTTATTTCTGTGACTGGATTAATCTCATTTTTTTGAATGTCACATGTCATTGTTATGACATACGTTTATTTTACATTTAAATGATGCATAGTTGTTAATTAACACTGTTTTACTTTCTTATGACCATCATGATAACCAGCCCTCTCATGGAAATTCACATAGCAATTGAAAATAAAGCAAAAGCCAGTGTTCTAGTCTGCAACACAACTCACTGAATTGCTTAATCTTGGACATAAAATTTATTAGACTTAGTGAACAGATCCCATTTTTGGCGAGTAATCACAAAGGCTCAGTGCCAGTTCGTTATTTCTATCATTCAATCATAAAAACTCATATAGGCTATTAATATGCTATTCACAGCTACTGAATGCCAGAAATAATTCCAGTGTTAAATCAGACTTCTTGCATTATTCATGATGTTCTCTTGTAATATTATTTTTGCAACTCAAAGAGAAACAAGCGGTATTGCTACTTTGGGAAATCAGTTGCATGAAACTGTATTTGTCTTTCACAGCCATCTGAAGAAATTCTAATCCTTGATTTAACTAAAGGTACATATCTGGGTTGCTGCAATTAAAAAAAAATAATAAAAATGGACAAAAAGGTACACAAAAGTCTCCTACTTAAAATCTTCCCTTAAGGTACCTGATCCTTAAAGCAAGGTTAACTAATCTATGCCATGAAGCAAATATATTTTGAAGAACATTTTCAAAATAGGAGATTTTAAGAAACTAAAGTTTCGTTTGACTTGGTGCTAGTCACTAGGGTAGTGTGATTAAAATCTGCAGTTCGCAACAAGAGAAGGGAACAACATGGGTGGCAGGAAATCTAATCTTTGACTCACTGTCTAAATGACCTTGGTCATTTCTACCCAAATCTACAGTGTTATATTTTATATTTCCTTAGCCAGCAGAAATATATTTTGTCTGTTGCTATGTCCCATAACTTGAGTTTTGTCTTACACCAGACCATATTTCTAATACTTAAATGGGAAAACTCATTAGCTTTCTCAATAGGACTGTGTCATAGTTACAGGGACTGGGACAAGTTTATCACTATGTGTATATAACCAAAACTGTATATTCTGTACCCTCTGTGTTATTTCTGATGGACTGTTAATAATAAGTCACTTGTAGCAGCTGCCCAGTGCACACCTGACATCTCAGACCACAATAGATAACAAAAGAGAAAAATCCTGGGAGGCAGGAGAGTGTCTCTTTTGATATCGGTGACTCAGTTGTGATAACTCCTTGCTGGGGAGGCATTAGCACATTCACACCCAGCTGGAGGGGTCCTCTCTGCTAATGGACCCAGCTTCATTGGGATAATAGGCAGTTACAATGACCTAGATCCTCTTGGGTGCAATCGCACCACACCTACAGGACAGTCAAGAGATCAGACCCAGCTGGAATGGATTTAAGAGGATCAGGTCAACCTGATCAACCTGATTTCCTTTTATGACCAGGTAACTTGCCTGATGGATGAGGGGAAGGCTGTGGATGTGTTTACCTGGACTTCAGCAAAGTCTTTAACACCATCTCCCATAGCAAACTGCTGGAAAAGCTGGCAGCCCATGGCTTGGACAGGTGCACTCTACGTTGAGTTAAGGACTGACTGGATGGCTGGGCCCAGAACGTGGTGGTGAATGGTGCCACAGTTGGCAGCCAGTCACCAGTGGTGTTACCCAGGAATCAGTGTTGGGCCCAATCCTGTTTAATATCTTTACTGATGATCTGGATGAGAAGAGTCCATCTTTGGTAAATTTGCAGATGACACCAAGTTGGGAGCAAGTGTCAATCTGTTTGACAGCAGGAGGGCTCTGCAGAGGGACCTTGACAAGCTTGATAGATGGGCTCAATCAAACAGCGTGAGATTTAATAAGTCTAAGTGCTGGCTTCTATACTTTAGCCACAATAACCCCATGCAGTGCTATAGTCTGGGGACAGAGTGGCTGGAGAGCGGCCAGGTGGAAAGGGGCCTGATGGTGCTGGTTGAACATGAGCCAGTGGTGTGCCCAGGTTGCCAAGAACGCCAATGGCCGTCCTGGCCTGTATCACGAATAGTGTGCCTAGCAGGGCTAGGGAAATTATTTTTCCCCTGTACTTGGCACTGGTTAGGACATACTTTGAGTACTGTGTCCAGTTCTGGGCCCCTCAGTTTAAGAAACATATTGAGGTACTTGAACATGTCCAGAGAAAGGCAATGAGGATGGTGAAGGGAGTGCAGCTCAAGCCCTATAAGGAGCAGCTGAGGGAGCTGGGGTTTTTTAGTCTAGAGAAGACAAGGCTCAGGGGAGACCTTACTGGTCTGAAAGGAGATTTTAGCCAGCTGGGGGTATGTCTCTTCTCTCAGGCAACCAGTGACAGAACAAGAGGATACAGCCTCAAGCTGCATCAGGAGAAGTTTAGGCTGGATGTTAAGAAAAAAAATTTCACAGAATGAGTGATTGGGCATTAAAATGGGCTGCCCAGGGAGGTGATGGAGTCACCATCTCTAGAAGTGTTTAAAAAGAGACTGGATAAGGCACTTAGTGGC
Source organism: Neodrepanis coruscans (assembly GCA_013400695.1). Taxonomy (NCBI): domain Eukaryota; kingdom Metazoa; phylum Chordata; class Aves; order Passeriformes; family Philepittidae; genus Neodrepanis; species Neodrepanis coruscans. The sequence goes on from VYZS01098356.1 coordinate 15,612, forward strand.
ATGATGAGATGGTGTTAGGTAATAAGTTGGACTTGATGATCTCAAAGGTCTTTTCCAAACTACTTAATTCTGTGATTCTGTGATCAAAGAGTCCAAAAATATTCCATGACTCACAGAGTTAAACCACCCAATTTGAAACTCCCTGCCCTGGGAGAAGTACTGGGCATTCCCACCTGAACCTGAGTATAGATAATCTTAGGGTTTTGCGACTTCTGGTACCACTGGTCGGTGGAGGAGCAAAGCTTCAACAGGACTGTGACTGCCACTCTCAATGAGACTGAAATCATTCCTTCAACAGAGCTGTGACCATCATCCTGACCAACAGGTTTTCTTTCCTTTTGCTTTCCACCAAGGGAGACCATGCGGTGCTCAGCACAAAAACTAACGAGCACCATGCTGTTCTTGCCTCTGGGTTATAGTCTGTCATTGTGGGTTAAAACCAGTTTTCCTTTGTATCATTGCATGTATTTCAATCTTTTTTAGTATATTGTAACTCTAACTTGTAATCTCTCTTAAATTGGGTTCATTTTTCCTGCTGATTTACTTTTAAACCAGCACAGACTGCTAATGTAATATTTAAGACTTGTACTGTTAGTAGTAAATTTTTAAGGAAAACAGTTTTCATCACTTTGTTTTTTAGTTCACCTCACTGTTAGTGCCTTCAAAATCCACTCATATATGTCATTATCTGTACGTGCCTAAGAAGGTTGTGTTTTGGAGTCTAATTATTTTTAACTCAGATTATCAAGGAAATTTTAGATTGGAAAGTCTTATTATTTGTTTCTCTTTTCCTCCAGTAAGATTGAATTTATTTAGTAGAAAAAAAAATTAATAACTAAAAGACATTAGTGCAGAAAAGTGAAAGAAGGGCTTCTTGAAAATAGTTCTCGTACTCTGAACAAGCTTTCTCTTTAATTTTTTTCCCTTCCCTCCCTCCTATTTTCAAATCATTGCAAGGATAAAGTTATTTGAGGTGTTATCAAATACTCCTACCATACTGACTGTGATGTATTTCCTAACCTTTTCTCTGGCTTTGACTGAGTGATCCAAGCCACTGCATCAAGGGAACGGCTCTTCTGCAGCAAAATTAAATTCTGTCATACCCAGTTGTTTTGTTCCACATTGTGACAGACTAATCAAGAAGTTTATGCATTTTTACTAGAAGTCATAAAACAGTGAAATTCATGGAATGAAAAGAAATTTATAATATAAAAAGAGCACCGATATGTTCTTTTTTCCCATTAGAGTTGTTGACTTGTTCAAATACATTCCAAACATAACCTTTGCAGTCATAAGTTCTAATGTGTTTCTCTGTATTCTTTTCTGACACTCACTGTGTAATGTCATCAGATAAAAATGCTCCTGGGTATTTGAAAAGCTGAGTAATGTGAAAAAAATGTTATAAAAATGGTCAGATGCTTACTGTGTAAGTTCTGTGTGACTGCAGTAGGATCATTCAACAGTGCCTCATCTAGCTGCATATGAATCACAAGTAGACATTATCATCAAAATTAAGTTAAAAAATCCAAACCCATAAAATAATATAATATTATAACTATAATGCATAAACATCCTTGATCAACATTTTTTACTGTAATTAGGCTTTTATTATTTATAACATCTTCAAAACAAGGAAGTGACTAAAGCAGAACATCACAAAATTTAAGCTGGAATAAAAAACACATAAAGAAAAGGGGAGGGAGGAAGCTGATAAATTAATGTAGAAGATTCTCTACCCATATTTCAAAGGAAAGACAACTCACCACAGCTCTTTTTGTAACAGTAAATTTAGCAACTAAGTATTCTTGAACACCGTATTCCAATTTCAGATAGAATGAAGTCAAGAGTTATCTGGAAAACAATGAAAAGTCTTTTATTTCTTTGTCAGTTATGTTTTACAAGATTTGTGTTTCTTTATACACATAAGTTTAGCAAAAATTAATTTCAAGGAAGCAGATGTAAGTTATAACTACTATGAATTGCTGTCTGTGCTCATGCTGGAATTCATTTTGTTCAATGCCTGTTATAAGTGAGAGTGACCACACTTCCTAGTACCTGCTGAAGTTGAGCCCACCAGATTTTTACCCTTTTAAGGCTTCAAACTCTGTTTGGAGTCAGACATCTGCATCAACACCATATTGTAGCTATCTCATGCCTGTCAGTGCTTTCCAACAAAATACTTGAAATTGCCTCTGTGGAGGCAGGAAATGGGTAGTGGTCATGTCATTCCTATACTGACTTCCAGAGACACATTTGCAAAAACGTACAAGAAAGAGGTACTTTTCAGGACAATCTACATTTTCTCCAAAGAAAGTAAATATTTGACATTTATACAAGGAATACCCCATGTTTCATTTACTCTCAGACAAGTTTGCATAGAAAGAAAAACAACTGGAAGGTTATAGAGAAGTAATACTATGTGTGTGGAAGGGAAGTTAGTCAGATGCTACTGAGATAATTGACAACTGACGTCCAATTTCCAGGTGTGTATTTGGGCAACTGAGTGAAACTCTGCTGTATTCTTCCCTGTGTCTGGTGCATATTGCATTAAGAAACTTTAATAAAGGTCAGATTAGAGTTAGATTAGAGTTTGGAAAGCTCTTCCTGCCTCTGTCAGCCCTCATTTTACTCCCTTGACCTCAATGATGACTGAGGGCTAAACCTGGATTTGTCAATGAGGATCTGTCAACCTTAGGTCTCTGGCAGGAGATATTTTAAGGCTTCTACCAGTTACAGACAGCAGTGGTGTTCTACAAAGATCTCATATAGACTTCTGTAATAGAGAAAGATTTTAAATTCTGTCTTATGCACTTGATGTAAGAAAAAAAGCACAAGTTCAGCTTTTTATATTTCAAAAGTATTGGCATCAGTGAAGCTGAAGACAGCCTGGGATATCTCCTGCCTGATAGCAACATGCTATTAAAGAGGAAAACAATAAATTCATCAACAGAAATGTGAAGCCAGGTCAAGAACTTGCAGATATTCAAAAGATATAAAATAAATCTGAATTTTGAAAGGGTGAAAGATGAGTTCTCTGAAATGAAGACATTTTTCTTGCTTTCCCAAACATTACCTTTTCCAGAAATATGCTGCAGGAGGTAAATTTCAACATGAAAATGTGTCACGGTATCTTGGAGGAGTGTGTGAAGTCTTAGGGTTGCTGGGAAGCCTGCAAATGGTTATGAGCAAGTCAGCAGGAAGCACAGGGGAAACAAACACCTCCAGCTAATGGTGAAAGATTAAGTCATGCAGCTCACCCACTTCTGTCACTGAGCACTTTTTCAATGAAACATTGCATTCTCAGCTGTTTGCACCAACAGGCAGATAGTGTAAAAAATCTGAAATTAAAACACATATATGAAGGCATGAGAGCAACAACATGATATGGTGTTACAATCTAGTTATTAAAATACCTCCTTCCAAATTAAGGTGTAAACTAGACAATATCTCAAAGTCAATAGTATGATTTTTTTAACAGTAAATGTGACAGAGAGAGAGAGAGAGAGAAAGAAATACAAAAAGTGGGGCAGGGGGAGAGGAAGGGAGTGACAGAGAGAGATTAATAGAGAAAGTATCACCGTGGAACACAGCAGTGTCCTGTGGGGTCCTGTTCTTCTGCTATTCTTGATAGGGAGTGTTTTCCAAAAACATAGAATCCAATGAATTAATATGCATGCAGGAGATGCCAGGAGCCTCCCTGGGAGAGGAGGCGGGGGGGGGGAAGATTTGCAGTCTCTTTCGACAGGCTCTGAATTTGTTGCCTCACTTGGAGCACATGCAGTCTTCGGGTAGTGGAAGGCCTCATGAATGAGGTTGG
>VYZS01098356.1:28641-48816 GCA_013400695.1 Neodrepanis coruscans
TATAAATATGATAATTGCTGAACAGACATAGACACATGCTGCACAACAGATAACATTCATCTGCACTTTCTTCATGGAAAGACATGGCATATGGTTTGAATTTTATTTTTTTTTAACTTTATTGTTTTCCTGATGAGTACTGTTGTATATTTGTACAAAGCAATGCTGTGATTCAGCATAAAGTTATACATCCATAATAAATTCAGCAAATGAATAAAATTAATCCCTTGAACATAAAGGTTAGTCTGACTCTAGATTGTGACGCTTGTCTTCATCAGTGTAGGAATTTGTAAGAGCAGATCTATAGATTTTTGCTACAGGAATAATAGAATGAAAGCAAAAGGAAGTGTGAAGTTTCTTAGCCAGTCGTCAAAGCCAATCATCCATTCAGGTTCTTAGCATGTATGTGTTTCACATGTATGAGATACTGAAGAAAACAGGAGTTAAAATAAAACAAGGTTTACAGGAGAAGAAAGCCTAGCTGGCACTCCTGGATAGCAAAAAGGGGCCATTCTGACTCACACAGAGGTGATTTACACATAAATACTGGTGAAACATCTAGTGTGTTTAGAAGTCTCAGGGATGCGAAGAGTGTTCAGCCATATTTCTGATAAACACAAGGCGACAGAAAATGGAACCGCAGCTACCCTCTTTTGACCCTGCTAGCCATACATCAAGAAACCATAACTCCTGTTAAATCAGTCTCCAATATTTATTTTTTGATTAAGTCACACAAATCTTCTAATAATAACCCTAAGGAGTTGGAAAACTGAGAGTTGTTGGAGGGGAAGAAACCTTTCCACTCAAATCTCAAGGGTAATTGATGAGTTACTTCCTTCTTCCCTCTCTCCAGGGATGCCCCAGGGGTGAGATAAGCTTGTACTTATGTCTGTTAACTGCTCGCTTTAGAAACTATCCTTTTGCTTTTCTTAGTAATATTCTTAATAGACTCTTTGCTTTAAGAGCTTGCACTTATGTCTTTTTTAATTATGTGGCTGTTTAAATTATGTTTTGTAGTAGAATTTATCCCTTATTACCTAAAGAACTCACAAGTTGTCACAAAATCCTTAATAAAAAGTGTTATTTCATAACTGTTTAGAGTAAATCCTTACAGAGAGGTACTAACAGTTTTTGTTGATGGTAGAATAATATTTCTGAGTAAAACTTGCTGAGGGGTTTCCCTGACTGTCAGGTGAAAGTTTCTTTAAAGGGAAATATCAAATATGTCTTTTCTAATTGCTGTATTTATCCGGTAAAAATCCATTGTGCACAGGGTTCTAGATAACTTGCTTGGAACCAATAGAGGGGTCTGATTTTCCCAGAAACTCCGACAGAGAAATAAAATATAAGAGTTGAGATAATTTCCTCTTTCTAAGGTTTAGTTCTAAGCCTCCTTTGAAAGGTTGTGTAAAGCTATCCCTCTTTTACGGGACAGCATGTATATATTTAGAATGTCTTCAGTGTTGAACCTATGTAGGTGCTCAAAGTCAGCAGTAATGCTTCTTTATGTTTACAGAAGAACTGTCAGTGAATGTAGTTAGTTTGACATCTAACTGCAATATATCTTCTCAGTATAATCTAGACTTTCCCAGTATTGGAGGATGCTATGCTACCCTTACATTGACCAGCCTTTTTTGCCTTCTGGTTAGATTTTTCATTCTCTAAATATGCCATTCTCTGAGAGACAGAACTTATTCCCTTGTCATTTTCTAACACATCCTTTGGAGTGGTAGCACTGACTGAAGCTGGAAAAGCGCCTGAGATAGAGCTACCCAGTCTGTTATTGTGCATATTTCTCACAGGAGTAATTGGAATAAAAAAAGGCCACTTAAACATTCTTGCAAACACAAACTAGATTTTTATTATTCTATATCACTCACCCGTTCTACTTGCACAAAGAAACAAGGAAAGGTACAAACATAAAATGGCTGTAATAGTAATAACATCTCCTGCACCTGCCAGGAACAGTTTTGTACCAAGGAAACACTGGGCATATGTTGATGTGACAGCCATTGGCAGGACTTAGTTGCATATGCTGCACTGTCAAAACACCTTTTTAACTACCTCATAGGGATTGCACTATTTTGTTTTTTATTTTGAGATAGAATTTGGAAAACAAATGAGTTTCTTCAAAGTTTCAAATAAGTGTTCTTATTCAGAATCACATTGAATTGCTCTTCTTTGTTTGGTTGGTTCATTTTTTTGTTGGTTTTTGATGGTTTTTTTTTTCATAGTTTTTAGTATGCTATTCTGCTGTCCTTGAGATCTAATTTAACTTCTTTCATGGTAATATATATAATGTCATATCATATCTATAGACTGATTTCCTAGATACTTAAAGTAATTATGATTGAGTGTTCTGTAAATGTTAATATTTTTAATTCCTTGAGGGTGAACAGAACATGTAGTGCTTTCATTCATATGTTAAAGATTTAAACAACTCATATGCATGTGTATATGAGTTTTTGTATGTACTACTCTGTGTGTGTATGAACATATACAAGCACAGGCTCACTGAATATATTTAACTATGACCTTTACAAATACTACTGAAACTGAAGAAAACTCACTAGGTTTCCCTTGAAAGACAGTTTCCCATTCATTCTTGAAGTAAAACAGAAAAAGCAAAAAACCACATAAAACACAGATCCAGTCTTGAAAACGCTATCTTTTTCTAACATTCTTGGAAAATGGGTGAGTTTAGAAACCTACCCAAATGGCAAAGGAGTGGGTTCAAATCCATTAGAGTCTGAGAGATTCTTTCCATTAACTAAGATAGTTTTGGGATGAGGCCCATGGCATATGTTTTCTGGTGATTTGTACTAAAAATGTAAAAGAAATTACATCAATACATTAAAATTGCATACTGAAAATGTGCTTTTGTGCTATACTAAAAATAGTTGCTAGATCATCTTTAAAAAGAGAGCTCATCAAGGTTGTTGAATAACCAGAGTAATAGCTGTCCAGATGCCATAATGAGATTTATGTAAAATATTGTGTGGGCAGAAATTATAATTGCTTTTTTTGTCGTTGTTGTCACAGAAGAAAAGATTTCATTTTTCAATTTCTAGCCCTGTGAATTTCAGCTAACAGGCAGAGATGACAGTTTAACTCCAGCTTATCATTACCTATGTGACAAATACATATATAAAAAAATGTATAAACATGTGGTAACAAAATTTCCAAGCCTTTTCCTAAAATTAGATGGTACAAATATTTCTCTGATATGTATTGTGAAATTCAGTGGTTATGAGCACTAAATGCTTTTCTTCTTTAAACTATATTTCAAATTAATAATACTGCGCCTCAATATTAAATACCAAAAAAAACACCCCCAAAAACTGACAGCTGTTTGAGGAGAATTACCTAACTATGCTGAACTTATAGTTAGATAATTCACAGTATGAAAAGAAAAAATAACACACACACTATTTTATACCAGATGTGTACTTCCTTAGAGAAACTGAACAGTTCATATGGAGAAGATAAGCATACAAAATACATCTAGAACGGGTCTCACATTAGTTTCCCTAGTATCTTCTCAAATATATCATGTTTATCATGGAGATGTCTCAGCTTCAATTCAGTCTTACTACAATCTCGGTAGTTTACATTTTGAAATTGCAGATTGCTTTATTTCAGAGTACTAGAACATCTCTCCTATGAAGAAATGCTGAGCGAGTTGGGGTTCTTCAACCTGCAGAAGAGAAAGCCTGGAGAGAACTTGGTGCAGCCTTTTAATACTTCAAGGGGCCTTATATGAAAGATGGAGAGAGACCTGTAGCGGCAAAAGAAGGGACAAAGGTTTAAAATGAAAATATTTAGATCAGATTTATGGAAGAAATTCTTTACTATGAGAGTGGTTGATGTGAGTTGACTTTGGCTGGATGTCACATGTCCACCAAACTGCTCTTATCACATCTCTGTCTCAGCTGGACGGGGGAGAAAAAACTGTAACTGTGGTTGCAAGCCTGAAGGCAGGAAAGAGAACAGAAGAGGACAGGAGGATGCAATACAAAGTGAGCCCTTTCTTGTAATAAAGCTTAGATCAGTAGTAGAGAAATTTGTATACAAAGCAATAGGTTGCAGGAGGATAGATTAAAATGGATAAATCACTGCTTACAAAGAAGTTGAACTTACATCTCAAAAGTTTTAAAACTGTTTAAATGTGTAATTTTTGCTTTATTTTAGCTGTTAAGCAGCAAAGGAAGCCCATAAGAAACAAACATTTTTGGTAGGATTCCACAGATAAATCAGAAAAACAGATAGGAAGGTTGGAATTTCTCAAGGTATAGAATACTACGTTCTCATTAGTAAAGCTTTTTCTCCTCAGCACTATAGTAAGTATATGTCAATGCTATCTACACAACTAATTTTATAGTTATTTTATATTACAGAAGAAGAAATTAGATATTGAAATAAGTTATTTGATTCCAATTTTTTTCTTGTGCTTTACAAATAGAATTATGAACTACTTTCCATGCATACAACCAAGCTTTATACTGATCAATATTGATAACATATTAGTAACATATTAGTACCTCAATATATAAATATTAATATATAAAACTCAGTAAAAATCTAAAGTGGATATTTAATATCTATAACTAATATCTATAACTACAGATTTCAGATATAAAATACATAATTTGATATCTGATCAACATAATCTTCTTTTGATGTTGCCACATGAGAAAGACAGAGAATGAAGCAGAAAAAGAAAATGAGAAAGAGAGAGAAAGAACGGAAGAAAGAAAGGAAGAAAGAAAGGATAGAAGCATGGGAATGAAGGAGGGAGGGACAGAAAGAGCCTTCTCTGAATAGGATTATATAATTAGAAAATTAGACAGTAAATTAAAAATGTTCACCAGTGGTGGAAAGTTTTCTGACACAATTCCAGCATTTTCAGTGACTAGACTATCAAGTCACTATCAGACTATCAGGACGAGGGGAGAGAAAAAAGGGTTATTGAAGACCATTGAAGGTTTTTGTTATCTTTAGATTTCTGAGTTTAGATAAATTTTATTATTCAGAAATGTTAAAGATACAATATCATTATAATCATCGTCATAAAATCTGTTGCTGAAGCCTTCACATATTAGCATAAACATTTTTAGCTACAACATCATATATTTTGCAAGCACATTTTTAAAGAAGTTAAAACTTAAAAAGAGCAGTGATTAATGTCAGCATTTCTGTTAATATTTTGATAACTGTATTGTAGCAATTTTCCACAGTCCAAATTATGTTACAGTCAACTCAGAGGAGTTGAATATCAAATGATTCCTGATCTTCCATTTCTTCACTATGTGTTTTACTCTATTCACAGTGTTATTATGTTTGGGTACAGACAAGCCTTGTCTGAAGCCAAAATAATATATATAGCATCCAGAGAAAAGAAATATTATTCTGAGAAATTTAATTAAATTATAAAAGAAGCAGAATCTATGAAAATAATGCAAATTAGATTAAGTCCTTCAGAAGGACTGCTCAAAATCAAAATGTTAGACCTCTGTTTCTCTGGACCTTAAAAGTAATTTCTGTTAACCCCTACCATGCAGAGTACATTGACTGGGGAAAAATATATACACTTAGAACAAATGCAGAAAAGATTGTTCTAACAAAAAATTGTGATTTGTGGGGTGAAAGGCTACATGCAATAGTTTATTAAAGTATGTCTAGTTCACATTTATCTTAATTTAATGAAAAAGTAGATTCCAGGACACTATGAAGCTTGCAGTTCTCATAAATGTGCTTCAAAAATTAACCAGTGGGGAACCCCTAAATTGAATCCAATAAAAAGCATTTGGAATTACATTTTCAGGCTGCTCAGCAACAAATTGTTTTTAATTGTTTATATTGACCTTGCTTCTCTAATAAAAAAAAATCCTCTTTTAATGTCTAATGTTTCCCTAAATAGAAAAGACTTAATTAGGCTTCATTTGCATGATCAGGAATCATGAACAGATTATAATTTGCATAGCAAAATTGTGGAGCATCATTAAGATTACATTTGGTATGGTAGTTATAAGAAATTGTATTGAATAAATATCTGCAGCTTAAGGTCAAATATTATTATGAAAATATAAATCCCTCTCTGAAAATATAATAGTGGGGCTTTTTTCCTTTGTATTACTGTTCATGGTAGAAAGGGGTTGAAGTAGGTCCATGTATGTATGACTGATATTTTAATCTTTATAAAATAACATAGCATATCTCATATAACACAATTATTTTTTATCTTTTATAACATAATTATTTTGAAGAACTGTATGGCAAAAGTCTTTTCATGGCGTTTTTACAGAACAGTTAAAAGTTCTCCCAATCAGTCACTTTTGGTGGGAGCAAAGCTTAAGAAAAAAAATCATTTATTGTGAGGCAAACTTAATATGAAATCCATTTCTTCATTTGTAGCTGTCATTGCTCAAGTTTTATTTTATTTACCATTGTCAGATAAAATCCTTTAAGCAGCATGAAAACATTTTTGATAAACAGTATACGTAGGAAATGTTCTCTTTCTAATTGTACTTCCTATACGGGTCTACTAACACTCGGTATCTCTGGGATTTTGGCGTGCCAGGCCACTGAACCCAGTGACACCAAAGACATGGTTGTCTCATGCCTCTACCTGGCTAGAGGCAGGGCCCCTCTAACACTCGTCCTGGTCATCAGTGGTTACGTGGGCATGCATTTTCAAGATGCCCTCCAGTGGGTTGGAGGGGTCGTAACTACTACTACTCCTCCTCCTACCACGCGACACTGGACCACCTTCATGGTCTTCTCCTTTGGTTTGCTTTTGTTCTTAATCTCTTCAACCCGATCAGCCAGCATACGGGTGGGCTTCCTATCCCACTGCCTTATGTGCTCTCCATGGTCAAGGAGGAAATACCACAGGTTGATCCATGATGGGAACCTGGTCCTGTTGGCTGGAGGACGTCTAGTTGGGGCCACAGGTCTCCTGGCCTGGACCGGTGCAACATAGACTGTGTCTTGCTGCAGGGTGATCTTTTTAATCACCTTGTTGGTGATGTCCTCCTTTATTTTATTGATTTCATTAGCCAGTAGATAACAGGGGCCAGCCGGCATTGGGACACAGGACGCACAGTGTCCTCATACATCCTGAGCTTTTTGATAATGTTCCCAACCATGTTCTCAGTATTCCCCTATCGCAGGATTACGAGGAATGGGAGGTACCCCTCAAGAGCCAGGCAGGAGAGCTGTTGCACCATGTGAGTAGTACACCTGATGTTGTCAGGGTCACCAAACTCAGGCCCGTTACTGGCGAAAGCCATTCTCAGGACCACCAGTTCCCTGAGCCTCTGGATACCAGTGTCCATGATGGACCATGGCTTCTGCTGTTGGTACAGGTCCAGCTCACTGGTGTACCTGTCCCCGATTCTAGCCAACAGGCATCTCCACAGGCTCAGAGGCTCTTAGACCCAAACAAACTCCTGGTCTATGCCAGAGTCTTGGGACAGGCCACTCAGGTTTCTTGCCTCACAGCCATCCAGAACAGTGGCATTGCCCACAAAGTCCCAAACACATAAAATAGCCAGGAGGACAGTGCTTCACCTGTTTGCTGTGTGATGTCCTTTCTCTCATATGACATGGATTCTGTGATTACTATGGGGTCTGAATCCTGGGCTGAGGCTGATGGGGTTGGTCTCCTGTCATCATCGACTGGCTGTGGAGNCACAGGTCTCCTGGCCTGGACCGGTGCAACATAGACTGTGTCTTGCTGCAGGGTGATCTTTTTAATCACCTTGTTGGTGATGTCCTCCTTTATTTTATTGATTTCATTAGCCAGTAGATAACAGGGGCCAGCCGGCATTGGGACACAGGACGCACAGTGTCCTCATACATCCTGAGCTTTTTGATAATGTTCCCAACCATGTTCTCAGTATTCCCCTATCGCAGGATTACGAGGAATGGGAGGTACCCCTCAAGAGCCAGGCAGGAGAGCTGTTGCACCATGTGAGTAGTACACCTGATGTTGTCAGGGTCACCAAACTCAGGCCCGTTACTGGCGAAAGCCATTCTCAGGACCACCAGTTCCCTGAGCCTCTGGATACCAGTGTCCATGATGGACCATGGCTTCTGCTGTTGGTACAGGTCCAGCTCACTGGTGTACCTGTCCCCGATTCTAGCCAACAGGCATCTCCACAGGCTCAGAGGCTCTTAGACCCAAACAAACTCCTGGTCTATGCCAGAGTCTTGGGACAGGCCACTCAGGTTTCTTGCCTCACAGCCATCCAGAACAGTGGCATTGCCCACAAAGTCCCAAACACATAAAATAGCCAGGAGGACAGTGCTTCACCTGTTTGCTGTGTGATGTCCTTTCTCTCATATGACATGGATTCTGTGATTACTATGGGGTCTGAATCCTGGGCTGAGGCTGATGGGGTTGGTCTCCTGTCATCATCGACTGGCTGTGGAGATTTGGTTTTAAACTTCCTCCTTTCGACCGGGGCCACAGTTGCTGGAGCTGGTACACCAGCAGTCCCCAGGTTAGATCTCTGGCCAGCACCCCTAGACTCACAGGCTCTATCGACCACCACCCACAAGCCCCCCAGCCTATCCTTAAAAAGGGTATAGGTTGTGGAGAGCATACACATAAGGAACAACATAACATATGTCCTTAATATCCAATGCCATTCTCAAACTGCCCAGACTAGTAAGACTGAAACCAGTGAGTATGGTGGTGCCCTGTTCTATTCCTCCCTAGGAATGTTGAATTGACATCTCCAGGGGTCTGTGCTAAAGGCGTAGAACCCTTTCAACCACCCATAAATCCTGGCTATGGCTATGGTGGGGGTCCAATTTGCCCAAGCCTGGATCCAGTAGGTGAACTTGATAAGGGCCAAGATTAACTTAACAAACATATTCTTATCAAGGAAGGAGTCCACAAAGGGGAACACCAGGGAGAGGAGAATTTGATCAAATTTGAGAGCATGGCTGCTGTGTGTCAGGGGACTTCCTAGGGTGTTGTTGTTGGTCCTACTGACTGTCTCGTCAGCCCCACTATTGGGCGCCAATAAAATGTCCTGGTTTTGGACACTAGGGGGTGCTAGAAGTGATGAGAGAATACAATAGAACCAAAAACAACCAGCAGAATTTATTTTACAAAGAACCCGACAAATAACAAGGAGACAGACTGTGGTACTCTGGGATTGTCTGCTGGGCTGATGGAGTACAGGGAAGAAGATAGAATGGCAATGGGCCCTCACCAAGGTTTCCTGGAAAACAGAAAAAATAAAAGAAACCCCATGGGGGAACCCAAAGGGGAGAGCAATACCACAGCTGGTGACCGATGGGGTCCTCAGCCCCACACTGCCTTCGTTGTTGATGAAGCTGTGCTGCTGCCCAACCCGCAGGAAGAAGGTGGAGCAGAGATGTGCTGTGATGCAGATCCAATGACTGCCAAGCCCTGAAGAAAGCAAGGGCTTCTGGGCTTGCTGCTTTATAGGGAGTCTATTCCTGCATGATCTCAGGGTGCCTCCCAGTGCGGGTCACCTCCGGATTGGCTAATGGCGTTCGGGCACCTCCCCTCCACGAGACCTCGCCATAAGGCAATATGACGGTGTTTCCCACCAAAAATGCCTGAGGGGAAAGAGGCAACCCCAGCTGCCCATTTTGCATGTTTGGGAAACCCACCTTGCATGTGCGTAGCGCTGGGGACAGCCGGGCCACACCTGCTGTCACTCAGGCTGGCACCAGCAATGCCCTGGGGCTGGTGACACCGCCGCCCCTGGGGGCTTGGCAGAAGCTCCTGCCACCGCTGGTGCTGGGACAGGGGCACGCCGTGCCTGCACTGTGCCTACACTGGCAGAGCAATCCAGCAGGGCCCCAGGCGCCATGGATGCCAGGCACACACTGACAGCGGCACCCCCAGTGGGGAATTGCTCCCGGCCCACCGCCACCGCCAGGCAGTGAACCAGCGGGGGAAAGGAGTCACAGGAGCCGCTGCTGCCACTCCGCACACCCTGGTGAGAGAAGCCACACTCCCACAGGGGAATCCAGAGCCGGGGCTGTGTCGGTTCAAGGGACGAGCACCGCATGGTTTGGAGCCTGTCTGCCTTGCTTTCCTTTTAAAAATACAGAACACAGGTTTAAAACACCCCCTCTTCCCCCCTCACTCCCCAAAACCCCATAAACCCCACAAAAAAACCCACAACCCCCCTCTCACTCCACCCCCAAGATGAAAAAAACTCCCTAGGAAACATAATTCCAAGAAAAAATACATTTTAATAGCTAAAACCTTGTTTCACCCCATAACAGGGTAAAGTGTCTTTAAGATTTATTTTAGTTCTTATTCTCTTGGTTCTTCTAGTAACAAAGTTTAATTAATATCCCCTCATGGAGTCTGTTTTGCCTGTGATGGTGATCAGTAAGGGATCTCTCATGGTTGTTATCTCAACCAAGGAATCCTTTGTTATATTTTCTCTTCTCTGTCTGTTTGCAAAAGGCAGTGAGCAGAGCAGCTTTAGTGGGTATCTGGCATTCAGCCAGGATCATACCACTACAGTTGACTTCAATAACATGAATTTAATTCCATAAAAAAGCATTGTATTTATTCATTCCAGAATGGCAGGTGCTGATGTATTGGGTTAGCTTTAGTGGATATATGTTGCATGGAATTAAGCATTGGATGTGCAAGTACTTCTGACTGGAAAAAAATGGAGCTGAGGAACAAATGTATGGATGTAAATAAAAGTTCTTGATTTGGCAAAAAGTTACTGGCTTCCATAAATATACATTTTGAAAGAAAACTTCTTTATATATAAAAATATAATTCTATCTTCTGGAAAGTACTATTATTGACTTCAGAAGCAATTGACAGTATATCATACTCAGCAAAATGTCCTCGCTTTCAGTGTCTATTGCATATTTCCCTGAAATTGTACTTTGTTAAAATTATCAAACAAACATAAATACATTCAAGTGTTTCTGGTCTCAAAGGCATTGTAATAACTCCATGTAGATTAACTCTGTCAGTCTTTACTAAACTGTGAGAATTTATTTAGGATTCTTTAGTTTTTAGTTATGTTTATTTATTTTTCTGAGACTTCAGTTTTAGTAATGGATGAACAGCCCCTCATTCACAGCTCTGGTTTCTTATCGTTGCATATTCACAGCTATGCCTTTGCTTGAATTAGCTCCAAAAGCTGTTTTAAAGATTACTCTTCCAAACTTTTGTTCAGAGAAGACTTTAATTCTACTTTTTTATTTTCATGAGGAATGGAGTAGCTTTTGTGTGGATTGTTCTTGCGGAGTAGTGAATAAGAGACAGGAGTTAAAATAGAACAAGAATTACAGAGGAAGAACCTGCTACCTTTTCCTGAATGGAAACCACAGCTACCGTTTCTCGGATAGCATAAGGGCACTCTGTCCCACAAAGGTTCCCTAAACACAGATAAGCACCTGCATATGGGAAGAATGAAATTATATGAAAGTATCATTAACCAACCTTCTACAGTAGGCGCTAGGTGAGAATAGTGGTGACTTTTGACCTGGACTTGCTATCCATCAAGAAACAAAAAACTTCTGTCAAACTATCCCAAATTAAACTATACTGACCATAGTCACACAAAATTCACAAATCTTCTAAAAAAAAAAAAAAAAGCCCTAAAGAAGTTGTATATAAAAGAGTTGAAAATTGAGAGATGTGGGTGAGAAGTTTTCTGTCTGAACCGCTGGGAGCAGCTGATGAGTTGTCTTCTCTTTGCCCTCCTCTTACGCGGGGATGCCTGGTGACAATGAGATTTAATTTATAGATGTTAATTGCTTGCTTTAGAACTAACATTTTCTTTTCTTCATAATATTCTTAATAGACTGTTTTACTTTGAACTTGTGCTTGCATTTTTTCTTAAGCAGTTTTAAACTGTGCCTTTGTAGACAGATATTATCCCCCATTATTCATGAACTCTTAAATGTCACAATTTGTCTTAATAAAAAAATGCTATTTAGTAACTGTTTTAGAGTAAATCCTTATAGAAAGGTGCTTAACAATTTTGTCGATGGTGGAATGATACTTTAAGGAAACCTGCCGAGGGGGTCTCCTGCCTCTGTTTAGTGCAATCCCCCCAAAAGGTTATATCAATTTCACCCTCTGATCAGTGAATTTGTTGGTGAACATCTTCTGTGCACAAGTCTCTGAGTGACTGATTAGATGAGAAAGAGTTTTGATTTCCTGGGGCTCTGATAGAGAAATAAAATATTAGGGGTTGACAGAATCTCCCCTTTTCAGGGCTTTGTTTCTAAACCTTCTTTTATAGTGACAGTCTTCTTTCATGCTTCACTAGAAACTGTATAAATTTCCTCTTCCTTGGAAGTTAGCAAAAACCTATAGAATTATTGCTGTCTTCTTTTTCAAACTTATTTCTAACCTATTTTTATAAGATATAGACTTCTGCGTGCCTGTTTCCTAGAGGGAGCTTCATCCTTTTACTATGGAATTAGCTACCAGGAAGATATGATAATCATTACAAATAATATCCTACTCCTTCCCAAGCCAATGTTGTTTGTAATTCCCTGTACCTATTTGTATAATTAGAATGTGCTGTATTAGGGAAGTTTGAAGAAAGTTAAGGTAGAAACTGCAGTGTATTCCTGTTGCTCTTTTGCTTAGAGTGTCCTAAAGCAGAAATCTCAAGAATGTACTAGTGTGGCCATTGCAGGTTTGAAACGTAGTGGAAATAGAGTTGTCAAAACCATTAATACCCTACACTAATATCTATCTTTCAGAATACAGGAAGGAGGGGGAGGGAAGCAGTATTTGGATAGCATGATAACTTGGTTGAAATTTTTTTTTGCGCATAAAGAAAAGTAAAAGTATAAAAAAGGGAATAAAAAATAATAACACAAAAATTTGCTAAAAAATTCATCTGAGAAATACCATCTGCATGTTCTATCTTTTAAAAGTACAAATGACATGCTGAGCTTATTTTGATAGCACAATGAAAAAATAGTGTTTCTGAAGACACAGAGGAAAACAAATTATTAAAGACCAGGGACTACTTATATTTATGTATGAAGCTAAATATAATTGAAATAGAGATGAAAGTTGCATTAAAATAATTATTGTAAGCATGAAAAAACATTATGAAATACATAATTATATGCATATCAGTACACATATCCAACAGCTGTTCAAAACATCAGCTAGCTGTAGATTGTTTGTTTCGTTAGCTATAAATATTTAAACAAGAAAAAGAATATGAAATTGATAAGAGTGTGAGAGGTGAAGTTGGGAAATTATTTTTCCTCACCATCAAACAGAGCTATAGTATAAATAATGTCAAGCTCTTCTGAAACCTTTGAAATAGCTGCGCTGTTCTGCTTTTAAAAAAAGCAAGAAAATACCTTGGTGATGTTACTCAATTCAGATGACAGAGCAAAGTTCTGATTGCAATAAAGGACTTCAAAGTGAGACTGTAGTGACAACTTTTTTCCCTTTTTCCCAAAAGTACCTATATGAAGAAGAGCAGTTCTAATGAGAAGGACTGAAATTTCATCACTTCCTCCTCAAAAAAGAAATACGTCTCACTGCAAGCAAGAAGCCTAAATTCAGGTGTTGCTTCTGACTGAGATAGGTATTCAGCTCTGTATTTGACCTGAATTTATTCAGGATTGAGCTACTGATTGTGCTGTAAAAATGCTGAAACTGAGATCATGTCACCAATTAGAAAATGCTTAAAATACAGGAAAACGATAGGTTGTTTTGGGGAAACAACCATTCTCCATCAGTGTGTATGTAACAAAAGAGTTTCCGAAAGATTCTGATGAAGATAACAAAAATTCTGTAACAATATCCTTTGGTTAATTAATATAAAATCAGATTTCTAAGTGTACTTTCAATTACTATCCATCCTTCCAGGTCACGTATCTTGTTTTTATTAGTGCTCCATTTCTGTGGGTACTTGAAAAAACAATACCTTAGAGTTAAAACCTTTTGGTGTTTTTAAGAAGACTTATGAAGTGTAGGGTACAATTATTGGAAAACTGAACAGATTCTACTTCAAAAAAATTAGAGAAGTTTTGAAGAAAGAAAACTCGTTTCAAACCCTACTTTTTGAATGATAATGTGGTTCATACATGGATTTAAAACTCTGATCTTAAATTTTCTGTCTGAAAATTTTGTCTTTATTCACAAAGAAAGCTAAAAAAAAAAAAAGTTAAAAGTGGCAAAATAGAACAACTCCTTGTAAGGACCCATAGACTTTGTTTGGTTTCAAAAGGGAGATACACACTCCATGTGAGCAAAACATGGACTATATAAATAAACAAAACATGAGTTGTTGGTTTTATTAAATTTGTAAAAGCTTGTCTTTCACAGGTTCATTCTGCATTACTTAAGACAAGTTCTCAGGAGGGGTTTTGGTTGTGTTTTGTTTGTTTTTTTGTCTTTTTTTGAGGAGGGGTGTTACATAGGATTAAATACCAGTGAGGACACATACTTTATTAAAACATCTTCTTTTAGCTTCAAAAAGAGAATATTCTGTCATTTTTGAAGATCAGGCAAGACATTTACTTTTTAAAGTGAGAAATTAAGGTCTACATAGACAATAATAGTAATAATTGATAATAGTAATAATCAATGAATGCAAATAAAATAATAGCAACAGAAGCACAAAGGGAACAGTGATACAACAGCCATTGAGTATTAAAGTAATAAGTCACTGCACTCCAATTTCCTGAGCTCTGGCGAGAAACATGAAGGTTTACTACAGTCTCATAATGAAACCCGGAGTCATACCTGATGAAGATTCAAAACTACACTCCTGGGAGAAATAAGCCAGTGGCAGCTGTGATGAACGTCTTCTCAGCGCCCTAGAAAGTGAGCAAAGGACCAGGTGACTGAGCATGTTCTGAGGGTCTGTTAACATGGACATTTTTGTCGTTGCATAGCCATTCTTTGTACTAATTATTTTTGAGATTGTGTGTTGCTAAGAAGTCATGCTTATTCTGAGTCAGAGATAAGTTGTGGCACATTTTCTTTTCTATAAGTAAATATGTGGTCAGGCAACTCTGTGGAATACAAATAAGAAAAACATGTGTCTTTGGGGAAACTTTCCATTTGTTACATGGGATTTTTGCAACTATAAGGGGTAATTGTCAAGGAGTCAGCAAATCCAGAGATTGAAGCTCTGTCCTAAATCAGGACAATTCAGGAAATGAGGGACTTGTGGTAAGAGGAAGTGTAATATAATACAGAAATGGCATTTTTTTGATGAAAAGACTTGGATGTCTCCCAGTATTTTTGTGTATTCCTAAGTGACACTGCTTTGATTGCATCAGACCTTGCTCTTCCCACAGTGCACATTGACAGTAAAACACATCCCTACACACAAAGGGCTTATTCTAAGCTGAACTGCAATACATTTATGCAGTTAAAACAACATCCCCATAAATATGCAATACTGTAAAAAACTCATCTTAAAATAATACCTTTTCAGGTTTCCAAAGTAATTTCTATATAAAAACTGATGACAGCCACAACAACAAAAGCCAGACTGAAATGTCCATAGAAATAATACAGGGGAAGAAAATTAGGTAGGCAATGCAGTGAATTAAAAAAAAAACAAACAAACAAAAAAAAACCCCAACACCCTAAACCAAACCAAACCAACAACAACTACAAAAAATAAACAAATATAGAACAAAAGACTATGCAAAAAATAAGCATAATCCGTGATTTTGCTAAAAACAGGGTGAGAGTTTACCATCTGCTGTATGTTATTTTAATAGCCAGGTTCCATTCCATTGTATTTTGGATTGGGTAGGTAGTGATCTGTATTTTTACTTCTTTTAGCTTTTTTCTTTCCATATTCCTTCTTCCCTACCTGCACTACTTTTGATTACAAAAGTGAAAACTAGAACATACATAAATATACATATATCACCTCATAGATGCATATATATATATATGTATACATATATATATAAACTCAACATTTTGAGTGAGCAGACTGAAATGTTCATAATGCAGTTGCCCTGGAACCCTGTTCCTGCTGCATTCTTTGGCAGGAAGACACCTGTTCAGCAATTATATGGCCAGCAGCACATTAGCAACATTGCCTGCTGGATTGCAGGTGTTTGAATCTATAGGGAGAAGGTCATTACATTATCATTTCTCTCCATCTGGCCCTAAGAAAGCTAAGTGTATATGGGCCATGGAGACTGCTCGCTTCAGAGGATATCTCTCTGTGCATTTATCATCACACAGCACATGCCACACTTCCTGAATTTCTAAAATGCCAGCCATTTTTAATTTCTGGTTGTGAGGCTTATTAAAAATAGTTATGCTACAAACAAATAGATATACTCCTTAGTCTGCATACACACTAACAAAAGTACCTTGAAATTCCTGTGTATATACTCGATTTGTTGCCTATTTTTACTGTAACTTATAGAGAAAAAGTGTTCCTTGCAGAAAGGTGGTTTGGACCTGGAATTTTACATTGCCTAGTAATGTCACATTGATAGTAGAAAGGTTGGTATCTTATATTTTAGTGTACCACAACCATGAGGTATGAGACACTGACACTGAGCTACTAAACGTGAAGAAGTAGGGGTATTTCTACATATCTTTCTTTGTTGAGCTCACTCATGATACATTTTAATCAGAAGGGTGTAACCAGAGGAAGTGTGTTTTAACTTTAGTGTAGCACTATTTTATAAGTTCATTGAGAGAGAATGTTAACAAGGAAGAAAATCTACTCCAGACACATCTTTCTTTCTGGAAATAGGCTGGCAGTTTGCCACTTATTAATCCAGCAGTGATTATGAAAGGATTTTATTATGCTTACAACTGCTGAAGTACCTCCCGTTGTTTCAAAGCAAATCCAAATATGCAACTAAGCAGACAGCTATAGCTATATATTCTTTGTATACAGAATGGATAAAATTTGCCATGAGGAGAAGCTGAATGCTTCAAATTTAAAAATAAGTAATGAAAATTAGTGAAATATCTTGACTGAAATCAGATTAGTATTTTTGGTCCTTTAGATAGAAAGAAATTGGAATAACTTGTAAAGTTTCAACTTTGCAGTTCTATCTTCTCACAGAGTTAATAAAAAAGAAAAAGATTTTCACTGGGATGCTGCTCTCATAGGGAAATGTTTGGCCTAGAGGTCTGAGTTTTCTGTTTTCATGGACTTCAAAGAACAACAGAATTGTGATTCATTACTTCTTAAGAGTACTGCCAAGGATGCTAGTGAAAAAAAAATAAGTAATAGAAATGAAACAGGGGAAACTTTATGCAGACTGATCATCCTGTATAAAACTACTAGTAAAACATTTCTTTTTCCTTTCTGTATCTCTATGGAAATGATTTTACAAGCAAATGCCTGAAATTAGAAGTTATTTTCTTGGATATAATTATTGAAGTAAAAATTCAGCTATGGAAAAAAGTCCTTGTTCTCCACAGCTTCTTGAGGTGGGGAAATGGTGATGGAGGTGCTGATCTATTCTCCCTGGGATCTAATGACAAGATGTGTAGGAATGGCTCAAAGAGGCCTAAGGGGGGATTTAAATGGACATTAGGAATAATTTTTTTTTACTGAGAGGATGGAACAGGCTTCCTAGAGAGGTGGTCATTGCATAAAGCCTGTCAGTGTTTAAGAGACAGTTTCACAATGCCCTTAACAGCATGCTTTAACTTTTGATCATCCCTGAGTTTTTCAGGCAGATGAACTGGTTGGCCTCTTCCAAATGAAATATTCTATTCTATTCTATTCTATTCTATTCTATTCTATTCTATTCTATTCTATTCTATTCTATTCTATTCTATTCTATTCTATTCTATTCTATTCTATTCTATTCTAAAGCCTTAGTTTTTTATCTTCTTTTGTTTTGCCTCTCCTTATTTACTTAATATTTTGGGGGTTTGTTTTGTTTTGTTTTTTTTTGTTTGTTTTCTTCTTGTTAGGTTGGTTTATTTGTTTTGGAGTGTTTTTTTCCTCACAGAATCACAGAATAGAATAGGCTGAGTTAGCAGAGGTCCAGAGAGATCATCAAGTCTCACCCTTAGTCATGCACAGGACCATCCTCAAGAGTCACACCATGTGCCTGAGAGTATTGTCCAAATGCTTCTTGAACTCTGTCAGGCTTGGTGCAGTGACCACTTCCCTGGAGAGCCTGTTCCAGTGCCCAACTACCCTCTGAGTGAAGAACCTTTTGCTAATAATCAACCTAAATCTCCTCTGACACAACCTAGGCCATTCTCTTGAGTCCTCTCACTCATCACTAGAGAGAAAAGATCAGTGACTGTCCCTACTCTTGCTCTTACAAGGAAGTGGTTACTTCAAAGTAGTTTCCCCTCAGTCTACTCTTCTCCAGGCTGAACCTGGCTTGGTTTTGGTTCAGTTTTATTCAGTTTATAGCTTTATGTTTGGTTGGTTTTTTTGTTGTTGTTGGGTTGCTTTTTGGTTTGCTTAGTTTTTTCCATTTAATGTTGTTTTAAGGCTAGAGTAGTATTAAGTTGTTCTGTAGACCAATTCAGGTTTTTTAAAAATCAGTTGTGTTATGTAAGACCGTTGTCATTAGATGTAACAATGGGTCACTTTCTTTTTTAAAATCTGAAGAGTTAAATAATTCATTCATTGTTGTGGGTTGGAAAAATAAAACCGTTCCCCCCACCATTCCCTGCCGGGGCTGTCCCGCGGTCCCGGGGCTGTCGCACTGGTGGAGACTGCGTTGGGAACGGAGCCGCGGCACGCACCAGGAGCTGCCGGGGCTGCGGGCGATGGTGCCACGATAGCCAGCGGCAGCGGGCGAGCCAGAAGCAGTGGCGGCGCCGGGAGAAGCCGGCAAAAGTGGCGGCTTTGCCTGGCCCCGAGAGGAGCCGGCAAAAGCGGCGGCTTTGCTCGGCCCCGGGAGTGGCCAGGGCCGGCTCCTTACCTGCGGCCCCGGCCCGAGGTGGAGTCCCGGTGTGGCGCAGCCCCAGCTTCACCGAGTGGCACGGTGCGGACTTGCTGGTGTGGGCGGTGCTCGCGCCGTCCGAAGTNTATGGGGATCTTGAGACCACGTGCTCCCTTCTAACTACCCTGGAGTCTCTCAGCTGGGCCCAGAGGGAGAGAGAGACAAGTACTATTTCCAGAGCGTCCTCACCTCAAACGCGGGCCCTGGAAAAATTTAATTTGTTAGTCTGTTTTGCACTTTATTTGTCGGGTTTTGGTGTTTGCACAAAATAAACTGTGATTTTTGTGTGTTTTCTTCATTTTGGGGGTGTGTTTGTGACTTCTCTCAGAGTCTCTGCTCCAAAATCACTGAATTTGTGGTAAAACCACCACATTCAGTTTTTAAAGTAAGGTGCAATAAATCCACGGTTTTATTTTTATTTCAACAACTTTCTGATAACTTTTTGGACATACTTAAGATCATATGCTCTTCTAATCATTTCTAGTTTAGATGAAATATGTAACTTGTTACCTTGGTTGGGATTTTATATTTTTAAACAAAATATTTGTTTTCACTGAAGAAATTCAGAATAATAATACATAATAATAGGTTTGCAAAAATTTGTAGGAGACAAATGTTAAATTCCAGGAGGAACCACTTTACAATAAACTAGTACTTTTGAGAAATGAATGAGGAACACAGAACAAAACAGAAATTCAGCCCTTTATCTGCTGAGGTGTTTATTTTCTCTCAACCAAATACAACTGCCCTCTTCAGAACAAATCCTAAAAATGTAATGTAACTTAATAATGCACAGAAATATTGTCTTCATTGTGCTGTGAGCAAGTCTTTTCTTGATGTATTTTTTTCCTATCTATGTGCATTAGCTTTGCATTGACCTGCCTGTACTGCTAAACACTGGCTCTATCTTGGCAAAATGTAGGCAGGCATGAAAAAAGGTATGACTTATTCAAAGAAAAAAGAAATAGAAGAAAGTAGTAAAAGAAAGGAAGACAGAAGTAGAAGAGATCTGGTGTGATGTGAATTATTGTAAGATCAGTTTGGCATTTGTACAGCATGATTTAGTGCAGTCAATACAAAAGCCACTCTGGGAAGTAGTGGAGCAGTAAAAAAAAATGAAAGATAAGTAAAATTTACTTTTCATAGCAAACCAGCCTGGTGTCCAAAGACATACATTTAGATTTTATAAGGTTTTGCTGTATAGCAGACATTTTAGTGAGGGTGATCAAAACTGCTGCTTTTTTTTTTTTTTTT
>VYZS01098357.1:7618-17720 GCA_013400695.1 Neodrepanis coruscans
CTTAACAGCCAACATAAACCTCCCCTGATACAACTTCAGGCCATTCCTCGGGTCCTTTCACTGGTCACTAGAGAGAAGAGATTGGTGCCTATCCATCTGCTTTCCCCCTTGAGGAAGCTGCAGATTGCCATGGCATCTCCTGTTAGTCTCCTCTTCCCCAGGCTGAACAGACAAAGTGGCCTCAGCCACTCGTCATACGACTTCTCCTCAAGGCCCTTCACTATCTTCGTTGCCTTCCTCTGGAAACTCTCTAGTAGCTTCATATCTTTCTTATATTGTGGTGCCCAAAACTGCCACTGCCACAATATTCAAGGTGAGGCCACATCAGTGCAGAGCAGAGCGGGACAATTCCCTCCCTCAACTAGCTGGCAATGCTTTGCCCGATGCCCCCCAGGACATGGTTGGCCCTCCTGGCTGCCAGGGCACTGCTGACTCATATTCATCTTGCCATCAATAAGAACCCCCAGGTCCCTTTCCGTGGTACTGCTTTCCAGCATCTCATTCCCTAGTCCATACAAATATCCAGGGTTGCCCCACCCCAAGTAAAGAATCCAACAATTATCTCTGTTAAATATACTTCATAAAGTTGGTGATAAGGTAAGTTCTCTAATTTGTGGCAAGGCCTCTCTACTTCTGAGAGAGTCAACAGCTCCTCCCAATTTAGTGCCATTGGCAAACTAACACAGTATCCTTTCCAAGTCCTGTGGCCAAGCCATTTATGAAAAAGTTGAAGAGCACGGGAAACTCCACTAGTGACAGGTCACCAGTCTGATGTCATCCCATTCACTATTACCCTCTGTGCTCAACCTGTGAGCTAATTGCTCCCCCACCCCATAATGTGTTTATCCAGCTGTGTGCTGGACATTTTGTCCAGAAGGATTCTGTGAGAGACAGTATCAAAAGCTTAACTAAAATTACATCAGCCAGCTTCCCTTGATCATGTATGAGGGTTACCTTGTCATAAAAGGAAATAAAGTTCGACGAGCAGGATCTTCCTCTCAGAAAGCCATGCTGGCTGTGACTGATGGTTATGTTGTCTTTCACCTGGTTTTCAGTAACTCCTAAAATAATCTTCTCTGTAATTTTACCCGTCACTGAAGTGACACCGAGAGACCTGTAGTAAGCAGCATCATCCCTCCTGGCCTTCTTAAAAATTAGGACGGTGTTTGCCAGTTTTCTGGGCCTGGTAGTTTGACTGGGACCTCTCTATATTCCCAAGATCATTCAAAATATCTTTGAGAGAGGTCTTGTGATGACATCAGCCAGCTGAGTACCCTCGAATGAATCCCAAGAGGCCCCACAGACTTATAGCGATCCAGGTGGATCCTGCACAACTTAGGGGTTGGCTGGGATTTTAACATTCATTTAATAGTCATGGTCCTCTAGCTTAGGGTTCTGGAGCTCATCATCAATTTTGCAGACAGAAGCAAAGAAAACATTAAATGCCTCTGCCTTGTCTCTATCCCCGTTTGTGAGGCGACCATCCTCATCCTGTAACTAACTGATGTTATTTCCAATCTGCCTTTTCCTACTAGCTCTTTTTATTGACCCACACAGTGCTGTCCAGCTTCAATTCCAATGGAGCTTTGACTGCAAAAATTTTCTCACTGCAGTGGTGAGCAATACCCCTGTAATCTTCCCATGTCACCTGACCTTGCCTCCACTGGCCACACACTTTGTTTTTTTTAACCTTAGCTCCAGAAGATCCCTGCTCAACCAAGACGACCTTCTGCCTCACCTCTCTGACTTTACAACATTTTGGAACTGCCTTATCCTGGGATCTTAACAGATGGTACACTAATGGAACCCAGCACCTTCAAAAGTATTTTCCTTCTGAACCTTACTAAATTGCTCCCTGAGCAGTCTGAAGTCTGCTCTTCTCATATCCAGAGTTGAAGTTTTGCTGGCATGTTTCCTCCTGTCACATGAGATTTTAAAATTGATTGTTTCATGCTAGCTGTGGCCAAGATGGCCACCAATTGCCATTTCACTCACAAGCAACAGATCAAAGGAGGAAGGCACCTTTCCCAGCTGGCTCCTGTAGTACTGTGCCAAGTTATTGCCCAGGTGTTTTAAGAATTTCCTAGACCGGTTTGTACCACTTGATTTTCAAATGCAAGACAAATACATTAACACAAAATGGCTAAAAGAATTCTATACTTTAAAATTCCTGAAGATATTAACATAATCTCCCTTTTTTTAAATTTGTCTGTTCTTCAATTCTTCTCCAGTTTAACCTTCTCTTTCCATTTGTATCTCATCCCAATAAAGAGGGTATCTTACTTCTTATGTCCATTTGACTGACTTACAAAACTACAACTTCAAAAATCTGAAGTAACAATGCACTGTTTCTTAAGTCATATAAGTGTATCAAGGTGTTATACATGGGATTTATTTTAATTTTTGAGGTAAATTTGACAAAAATTCTATGAGCTTTAGAATCTAAACATATCTTTAATACACTAACCACTTTACCCTTATTCTCTGACTTGAGGGGCAATTTATTTTCTATGAAATTGGGAATGACGACTTTCATATACTATTTAAATGTTTCACTTGATTTCAAATGGAATTGAAGAAGGGATTCAAACATTCCTTTCAGAAACGTTAACTAAGGCTACAGAAACTAAGTAGAACGGAACAGCTTAAAATAAGAGAAATACTAGATTGGCTACTACATTTCTGGATCATAAGTCATATCACAAGGCACCAAGTTACTTGAGTAAATACTGAAGGAAGACAACTGCAGACGTTTTATTACAGATTGCTCATTATAACTCCTGTTATATGAAAACTGGGCAATTTCTAGAAAGCCACTATACTGCTACCTATAAAAAGCATGCAACTGAGAAGAAATAAAACACATTTCCACTTGGAACACTGATTTAGACTTTCTACAGAAACTGAAGTCCAAAACACAAACATCGTACTTTTTCAAATCCATGTATTATGACATGTTAGTTGGTCTATTAAAAAAAAACAAATATCCCTTCATAAATAGTTAAATGCTTACCACTTTTTCAACATCTACTTCCTCTTCACTTGGGAAGTCAGAAGCACCATCCAGCATCTCATCAGCAGAATCATCAGTTTTTTCATCCTCTTCTTCCTCATCCTCTTCCTCTTCATCCTCTTCCACATCATCAGCAGTTATGTCAATAGTGGGTGTGTAACTCTTCTTGTGTGCCCTCTGTTCTGGTGGTGTCAGCAAGTCACTTTTCTTGGATATATCAGCTTTGCTATCCACCTCACTTCTATTTTCTAAAGGAGGTACAATGCTAGATATTTTGCTCCAAGAACTGTTGACATGTGTTACAATATCATGACCTGTTTTTATTTCTTCTGGAGAATCAAGAGCATTTTTTTCTTTGTTATTATTGTCTTCCTGCCTAGCTATGTTTCCTTTGTATTCCTCAAAACTGATTGTATGCTCTTCCCCTGAAGCATTATCCTGCTCTTTTGCAGAACTGATTTCAGTTTTATTTCCTGTTTTCTCTCCTATGCTTTCCACTTCTGTAGAGCCCTTGTACTCCTTCCTTTCCATATCTGGCTGTGCAGCTTCAGCCCAACATTCTTGTTGGTTCTGAGACAGTTCATTCCCTCTTTGTTCCTCTTTCTTCTCCAGCTGTGTATCTTGCTCTTGTTCACTCTGTGATTCTCCAGAACTTGCCTTATTGTCCTCCTCCATCTGTGTCTGTGGGTCTCCTTCCTCCTCTTTTACAATTTTCTCTTCCCGTTTAGCAGGTATTTGTTCATTCCCACGGTTCTTCAACTGGGCAGTCTCCTGATTCTCACGGCTCTGTGGATATGCATTATCCAGAGGAGCAACTGAAGACTGATCTGATGACCCACAAACAGTTTCAGAGTTAGCTGAAATGGCCTCCACTACAGTTTCAGAACTGATAGAATCCTCTTTCTCCTCAGAAGGTCCTTTTTCTTCCTCATCATTCGGCTTCTCACTGATGTATGAATGGTCAGATGATATGACATCCGCAGAAACATCATGCTGAGAAGAAAAGCCATCATCACAAGAACTCTCTAGCACCTTTGAGTTCTCCACCATCTCTAATGTAGTGGAATTTCTATCACCACTAGGTGTGATTATGCCAGATGCTGACTCTTCAACAGTATTTGACTGATTAACTGACAACTCATTCTCTTCTTGTTTCCCATCTGACACTGTGACCTCAGACTCTGTAACTTCAATGTCATCTGAGTGTGGAGCCTTCTCATTTTCCTTCGGCTGAGCAACACCTGAATCCTCTTTCTTGCATATTTTCCTGTAATCCTTCTTCATCTGAAGAGATGCAAAATGGTGAAGAATGGAGTTTGGCACAGTTTTCTGTCCTGGGAGCTGAAGTAAAGCAAAACTACCAGACTGCAAAGGTATGAGATTAGTGGTGGTAGCTGGCAGACCACCTGAGCTGCAGGTTATTTTAGACTCAGAGGCTGTTTGATTTGTGACATTGTTAGCAGCAGAGGAAGAGATCCTCAGAGTCAGAGTGCCCGCCTGTGACACAAAACTTGTTACCGAAGGAAGAAGAGAAGATGTTTGAGTGGCTGGGTTAGATGGAGGGGATACCTTGGGTACTGCAGTTTGTACAGCTGAATTTGTGGCAGGAGAAGTGGAAGACACAGAGGAATTGGGAGACACAGGTGACTCAGGAGGCTTAGCAGGTGCGGGCAACCGGATGCCTACAACAGATCCTGTGAGGAAAACAAAACATCAGCTAATACTTTCTCAGTGCAACTTTTTTCTATCAGTTTTAGTATCTAATGCTGTACTAGAAGCAGACAGCATTCTCAAGGATCACAATGTAATCAGGTATTTGACCACAAGTTCTCAGTGAAAGAGTTTATCCTGCATAAAGACATATAAACTTAAATTTTTTTAAGGAGCACCCCCTGATAAACCACGTGGGGTGACCACTCTAAAACTAACAGATTTAATGGTAAGTTCTAGCATTAAGCTTTTTAATCAGAAAAGGCACTGCACTGGAAGTCCTCTGTATTTTACTTTTTCATTTACTGGAAAACAGGGAAAGTGGGATTTTGGGGGTGGGAGGAAAGGGAATAAAATAGTATTTAAAGTCTTTTTCCCCTCCCTCAGAAAAAAAATTTCCACAGAGAAAAAATCTGTCAGACTTATACAATTATACCACAATCTTTTTTACCTTAATGAATGCCTCTGCAGCATTTCAACACCCCATAAAACAACAAGTAAAAACACTACCAAGAGCAAGTAGTTTCAGCACAGGCCCCAAAACAGAAAGAAAATAAATGAACTTGTTGACCAATCCTTTACTACACCTCATGCTCAAATCTCAACTAAGGTAAAGCCTTATTTTCTCTCCTCCCCAGTTTTATCTACTGTGCTTGCTCTCACCTCTCCCTTCCACACAACTCTATCTCCCTCTCTTTAAGATGCTTTTCTATAAAGGGAGAAGAAAAAGTTCTACTATAAACACGCATTTGAAGTACATTTTGTTTTGCCCAAAAGGCATCCTACCTATTTTCTGTCAGATACCTGCAATTTCTAGCGCCTCCAACCCTGTCTTCAACTGTGCACCAGAGAAACAGCTGAAAAATCACACTTGTTTTATTTCTCACACTCTTAAGAAGGAAACGGTATGGCAATTTTGTACCATAGTGCAACATTTCACCTGAATAAATGCTGTAAACACATTAACCAACCTGGAAACCTAACAAAAACCAGAGCAACACATCCAATGAAATATGAGTAACAGCTCATTCTTTTTAAGAGAATTTCCAACAAGAATTACTTTTAAATCATTAGACGAACAGAGTTTAAGTTGTGACAGTACAATGGACATGGCTCCAGTTCCATATACACACACAAGTCCTTTGATTTGCTGCACAAAACTTCCAAATTTTGGTGACTTTGCTATTAACTGCACTTCATGTGTTTTAACACATGGTATTTAAGTTGCATTGCATCTGAGAAATTACACAATGTGCTTCAACTACTGTCCTAGTTCCAGGAGCCGGCACCAGTTTATCACTATGTGGGTATAACCAAAACTGTATTCTACACCCCTATATGTCATTTCTGATGAACTGACTATGACAAATCATTTATAACAGCTGCTCAGGGCACACCTGACACTTCAAGCTACAAGAGATAAGAGACAAACCCTGAGAGGCAGGGGAGTGTTTCTTTTCACATCATTGACTCAGCTATGGTAACTCCTCTCTGGGGAGGCATTAACACCTTCACACTCAGCTGGAGGGGTCTCTGCTAATGGGCCAATAATGGACCCAAATGCACTGGCATAATACAAAGTTGCAATGACCTAGATCATTAAAGATTCAAAAAAATATCCCATGACTCACAGAGTTAAAGCACCCATTGTGAAACTCCCCATCCTGGGGGAAGTACTGGGCATTCCCACCTGAACCTGAGCATATGTAATCTTCATTGGATCCAGAGGAGGAACAGAACTTCAACAGGACTGTGACTGCCACTCTTAAGGAAACTGCCATCATTACTTCCACAGAACTGCGATCATCATCCTGATCAACAGGTTTCCTTTCTTTCTGCTCTGCACTCAGAGGGACTACAGGGTGCTCAGCACAGGAGCTAATGAGTACTGTGGTGTTCTTGTCACAGGGTCCTGGGTTATACTCTGTGGGTTAAACCAGTTTTCTCTGTATCACTGTATGTTTTGTAATCTTTTTAGTAACTCTTTAAAGTAACTCTGGCTTGTAATTGAAGTTCATTTCTTCTGCCAGTTTACTTTTAAACCAGTATAACTACTCACAGAGAACCAAATTAAACTTTGTTCAGTTACTTCAGCAGAGTAAAGGAGCATCACAGAGACACTTACTACATTGTTAGTTTCTGAGTAACACACGAGTCAGTCAAGAAAAAAACACTGGACTTTGTACCTGGATTGCGAAGCATCACTGGCTGCACGCTGGGCTGGGCACCTGCCGTTCGAACCTGCTGCAGGGGAACAAGCTGAATGATCTGCCCATTAGGATGTCTGAAGAGGTTCACAGCACCAGGGCTCCTGAGAGGCTGAAGGACCATCCTCTGCCTCTGCCCAAGCTGGGTGTTGTTTAGCGGTCGCAAAGCAGAAGGTGTCTGATGCACTGGGATCAGCAATAATCGAGGTCCTACACGTTTGTCTGTTCCAGGGGCTATCTTCGGGGGAGTCTTACTTGCAGCTTGTGGAGTGGCATCTTCTGGAACATTTAAAAATTATTCAGAAATCAGTTTAAAGAACAGCCTATAAATCAGGCATTATTCCTAACAAATACAAGCGCAAATATTTTGGAAACAACTGATCTATTTTACATTTGTTTGAAGGCATTTTTTTTGCTTTTTATTCACAGAAGGCAAAGAACCAACCAGGCCAGAACAGTAGTTTCTTCCATGCATTTCCACTGACATTGCTCAATCATGACTCAGGAGAGTAATTCCATACCTACTTCTTGGACTCCGCCAAGCACAAAATTCTAGCAGTTGTAACTGTACTATACATTTCTATGGGCCAAGAAATGATGTGAGGCTTCCAGCTCACTTCATAACAATCACTGACCAGAGAGTTACTCTTTTTTCCCTTCTCTACCAGTTCAGGCTGGAATACAAAAAGCAATTTAAGAGATTACAATAACTTATTCTATTTTGGAAAGAAGGGCAAGGCAAGCGAATCCATATTTATAGACTGAGTCCAGTTGCAGACTGCATTACAGCTATGATTGAGGCAGAATTAAAAAATGAAGTGTTTGTACCAAAGCATTACCTCTTTTTGGATTCTGTGGAGGACTTGAATTAACTCCAGACAGTATCATTGGAACAGAGACAGCAGAGGAAGTCAGTGTGGTCACCACAGGTGTAGCTGCTGCAGCTGTGGTTAGTACAACTGTAGAAGTGGATGTTGTGACAACAGGACAAGTAATGGTTGGTGGCGTTACTACAGTTTTAGGGAATGATGTAGTTGCAACTCCTGCAACCATCCCAGTTGCTTTTGTTACATTTACAGTAGTAGTAGTAGAAGTGGTGGATGACGGAATAGTACAGGTGTTGACTCCAGGTGTTGCAGGAGCAGCTGTGACTGTAATTGCAGGAGGAGAGTAAGCAGGTTCACTAGCTTTTGTCTGGCTAGGAGTGGTCACAGTAGATGCTGCTACACTGGTACTTTCCACAGTAACTGGAGCAGTGGTGGTGGCTGTAGTGAGCCCTGGAGAGATCGTGCATTGAGCTGGAGGTGGTGTTGAAGAAACCACGGGAGCAACAGCCGTGGCTGGTGTAGGCTTGATACTGAGCAACTGTGGCCCTGATGTAGGGTGGCGTGTGCTCCCTCCAGGGATCTTCTGCTGTAGAGTTCCAGCTTTATTTATCACAAACTGGGCAAACACACCACCAGGTGAGGGTCGGGCAGCTGCAAATAAAAACTTTCAGGTCAAAATTTTAATAGATTTCTTCTCTGCCTTTCATGAGGTGCTACAATTGTAACTTCATCATGAATCTGAGCCTCCATTTTCTTTGTACCTTGCAATTAAATGGAAACCTTATGGCAGTCCTGAATATACCTTACATGTTGGAAATATATCTGCCTTATTCCACTTCTGTAGCTTTTTTACTGCATTTCTTCCTGGACACAAAAAAGAATCAGGTCTTCAATGGCTGTTCTTCATTATGAAACTATGGTCAATTCTAACTACACTACAGGAAAACAAACACCTAAGTGAAATAATGAGCTCAAATTGTTTTCTAAACCTCAAATTCTTCCTGTAACAGCTTCTTCCTCTTTTTACTGCTTCTTGATTTGCATCCCCATTCTACTGTATTCATCTTACACAGGCACAGGGGAAAGAGACAGGAAGGAGGGAGAC
The DNA here is from genome assembly GCA_013400695.1 of Neodrepanis coruscans. Lineage (NCBI taxonomy): Eukaryota > Metazoa > Chordata > Aves > Passeriformes > Philepittidae > Neodrepanis > Neodrepanis coruscans. The sequence continues at coordinate 16,481 of VYZS01098357.1, forward strand.
AGAGTTTGCTATGTCCCCCTCTAATTGCAGTGACGTGCATGCAACTGAGGACTGGACGGAACAAATCTAATCAATGGAAAGTAACCAGTTTACCCCATCTCTTACTCTCCAAGGGATCAGAATACTGCATCTGCATCACTACAGATGCATACAGATGAATACAACAGCACAGAGATTATGAAGCAAGCCCAAATTAAACACTGTATTTATTTATGCATATAGCATTTTTAACCCAGACTATACCAAAACACTTAGATCATATATGCAGCAATGACTTCACTCATTAATGGAATTTAGTCGGCTTTTTCTTATTGCATAAACACACAAAACAACAAGTTTTATTACAGAATAGGAAAACCAACACAATCATTTACGCGGCAATGAAAATTCAGAAAGGGAAAAAACCAAATCAGTCAGAAATTAGAGTTTTGCCAGGACACAGGTAACATCCTTTTCTCTTGCAAAGCTTCTTCAGATCTTTATTTTAAGTGTGGGAATATGTGGATGGGCACTAGATTTTTTTTTGAACTCATACATAATAGTTAAAGGCAACTTCCTCTCTTGGCATGCTGGGGTAACCGTTTCAGTACCAACCCAGATACAAGTACCTCCTGCTTCTTCCAATGCTCTTTTTATTTATTTTTTTTTNTCTGTCCCAAAAGCAGTTTGGCCTGAGGATACCTTTTATCATTAACCTGAAAAAAGTGGAAAAGGGAAATTTTGTGAAAAGAACGCTAATTCACCACTTCCAGAGAAGTGTTTCATTCCATGGGACTTTTAAGTGTCCTTTTCAAAAAAACATTGCAATTCGGAATGGGAATTCCTAATGTCCTTACTGCCTNGTGCTGACTAAATCCAACCCTGTTTAGCTTGTGAAATCCAATGAGATTAGAGGCTGGCGTGGTTATTGGCTGCACACCTGTTGTTTCACTAATCCAGATTTACACCATCTTGTCTTTCACTGCTGCTTCACGAACCTTTGGTGGTCAATACTTTACTTCAATCTGTGTTTGATGAAAAGTAATTAAAAATGACACTACTAAAACTCTCCAAACAAAAATCCAAGTTAACATTTAGTGTGTCTCCATCCACTTGTCTCTTGAAAATGTGCTCTAGTAACATTCATAATATAATAGTCAATATCTGTAATCTTATTCTGAAGTCAAAATCAGACTTTCTGCTTTAAAGAAGTTACTCATTGCAGAGGCAGTTTAGGTAAGCAACGCAGCCAAAGGCAGCA
>VYZS01098358.1:0-13598 GCA_013400695.1 Neodrepanis coruscans
CCTTTTCTGCACTCCTTCTTTGTTATGTCCTTTTTTGTTTCCATTTTGAAGGTAGGCTAGGAGTAGTTTTTTAAACTGAATGTGCTGACCTTTCTAGAAATCCAAGGAAAGAAAAATTGCTAGCATTGCTCCAGTTCTATTGTCATCAGTAATGGCATGAACCACCTGTATGGCATACCACACCTCTACTGAAGGATGAACTAACTGGGATAGTAATGGGAAATCAACAAGCTGAAGTTTAAATGTGATATGTGCATGTGTGAAGTTCTACATAAAGAAATTATTAAATATATAAAGAATTATTAAATACATAAAGAAATTATTGAATTTAAATTATTAAATTTGTCCATCAAAATATGAAAAGATAACCAAAAAATGCTTAAAACAAATCTGGATCTGAGTAGCCAATTCTGTTGCAAAAAAAGGGCAACCTTTTCTTTAGTGTCAGACTGATGAGAATATTATCTTCTTTTACTTGGAAATGACAAAATCTCACTGGAAGGATTTTGCCCACTTTTTTTTGAGCTCTTAGAAATGGAGAGACAATTTGGATAATAGCAAAAATTTAAAACACTATTTAGAGCATTTCATATGGAAAAAATACGAATGAATCAGGTTTCTTTGGGGCACTGGTATAGACCTTTTGTTTGGAAGCAGCCATTAATATTGCAATTTAACAGTGATGGGTTGTTTTTCTATAGCTGCTGGAAAAGGATAAAAAGGCATTTGAATTAATTGCAACATGGGTTTAATTTGGATAGTAGGTATCACTTTTTTAACTGTTTGGCAGGTGAACTGTCATTCTGGAGTATTTCTGGGCATTTATTTGGATTAATATTTCTGAGGAATAGTCCAAATGTGTTCCAAGTAGTAGGCTTGATATTGTACTGTCACCTGGAAGTTCAGACTTAACATGTAATCTTCCAGCTCTAAAGTGAATTTTGATTTTCTTAGTGCAGCAGTTAGCATAATGACAGTCAGATTTAGAAGATGAGGAACAGGTAATAATGAACAGACATATTTTTGTAATCTGTCAAGTTTTACGGAAAAGGATTTTTCAGTGTCAATATTTGCAGATTTGTAGGAAAAATCATTTTAATCTGTTCATCTTCTCTGTTTTCTGAGTCTGTTCAGGGAGTTGCAGGTTCATATTATAATTTCTTATTCCCTCCATTTTTGCATCAAAAATGAAATAAATGTGTATCTTTTTGTTTCTATAATCCTTCCCAGAAAAGCTCAGTCCTACTTTTCTAACCACAAGGCAAAACTGTCCTCTCACCTTCTTATATCACAGTTTGTGTGCTGGGACAACCTTTTATCCCCCTATCTACAAATAGCTCACCAAGACTTGGAGTGTTTGGTCTGACTTTGTTGTTCTGTGACTTTCCCACGTTCCAAAGGCAGGTCTCTCAGAGCCTTTCATCAGTGCCTGCTGCTTCATTCTGGTAGGGTACCTAGAACTGGAGATGGTATGACACAGAGTGGACTTCAGTTATCCATGGCAACGAATACAATGCTATTCCTTTAAGCTAACAGAGATGCAGTAAGCACACGCTATTTTGCCCTATATACTTGGTACAGTGGACAGCAATAAAGTAGTTAAATACACATTGATATAACTGAATATAATGGTATAGAGAGGGTAATTTGTTGTTTCAAGAAAAGTCTAAGTAAGTGTTGGCAGTATTAACGATTCAGAAGAATCTGTTCTGGTCCAGTCTCAAATCAGTTCTTGTATTAAATGTCTGTACAGAATGAACTAATTTTACATTTAGTTTAATTCCAGTAAGACCCAAAAAGTCATCAAGGGTAAGCCTGACATGTTGCAACTGCAATAATATGTAGGTTTGTGAGGTTTTTATGTGCACATTAAAATAATATTTTTGTTTTCACTTTAAAGTTATTAAATTCCTGCTAAAATGACAAACCAGCTGAAAAAAATATAACACAAAATAATGCATTATCAAAAAGGAACACAAGGATAACCAAGTTCTTCTTTGTGTCTTGGTCTGTGTCTGGTTGTTGTGCATGGTTTTAGCACAAGGACATGGAACATAACAGCTCATTCTCAGCTGTAGTCCTTGTAGAACAAGGACATTGCTGTGAATTGTGGGAGTAATGGAGCAGCAGCAGCAGCCACACAAAACTGAGTTTCCTCTGCTTTATTCAGATGCCGCGTTTTATTGTATCTGAGTTTCTTCTCACCTGTCCTTTCGTCTTCTTCCTTTTCAGTAAGGAAGAAAATATTTAGTAATAGTTGGAATGTCCTTCCTTGTTGAAACTAGGCCTTTGCAGTTTACAAATTCTATATATCTCTGCTTATTAGTTTCCATTTGTTAGCTAGGTTTTGTTTGTGAAAGTAGAAAGTAAATTATAGTAATAAGAAGACGCATACTTGAAGAGGTTTAAAAAACTGCCAACAGGTTCTGAGTCCAGTGCTCATTATTTGAGAGCTGAGCACTGTTGAAGCACAACTCCCTGACTTCATCTATCATGACACTGTAGTCAATAGTAACAAATTTTTAGGGTTATGTATGTGGGTAGAGACAAATACTTATTATTGGAAGGTGTTGACACCCTTCTTCTAGTTGACAGTGGTGAGTATGTTACATATTTGTTACATGTTAATTGACCTGAAAAATGTTAATTTGTTTCTCGAGGATAGGTTTTCCATTAGTTGTAATTAGTTCTAGATTTCTTCTTCCGTGTCCCTCAACTGGTCAGGACGGTATAGTGCTTAGGCACATAGCCTGGTATTATTCAGTATATTCAGAAATACATGCAGTTAATTGAAAGGAACTCACTGTGAAATCTTGTATTTATTTCAAAGTAATCTAGTTTCATGTATCATGGCATTTGCTTTGATAATACTTGGGTCTTGGTAGCAGACAGATAGTACTTTTCATGATCTACTCTATTGTATTCTTTGGAATGATTTTTCTCTTCAGTTTTATAGCTGGTCACTCACCTAGGTCTATTATCCATTCACTTTCATTGTTTATGCTCTAATGTATGGACAGATTTGGGACATGAGAACGAATCTATCCAAGGAGAGGAAGCAAGGTTTGTAGGAAGGCACACAAAGATTGTAAAGCTCCATTTCCAACCTTGTATTTCTATGAGCTTCCAGTTTAACTCATTGGTGGCTCAACACAGCACTCCTCAAAGTGAAAGCCCTCTAGTTCACCTCCCAGGTCTTCTGGCACTGGCCTCCCATGGATGTTAGTACTGCCTCTGCTTTCCCCTGATACTCTGAAATGAGAGTGCACTCTCCAAAACTCCTACATCTGATCCAGCACTCCCAGTGCCTGTGGCCTGCAAATGGTTTTTACATGACTTCTGAGAAATGTTCACTGATTAACATCTTTGTCTCAGCTTGCCGTGGGTTCTCTTTGCATCTGAGTGTATTTTGTTTTCCTATGGCTATGCTTTTCCCAAGTATTATATGTGTGCAATAGAAGATGGGACTGGCTATTCTGAGTCCTGTCTGTGTTAGCCTGTTGTGAAAATGCTAATTTTTTTGGTTCATTCTGGCCAGGGAACCCATTTACTCCTAGCCAAGTCATAAAAGGTTCTCAAAGAACATCTTAAGATTTATGTGGAGAAAGTCTAAATGGAAAAATTTCATGTCCTGATAAGTTTGGAGAAAAAAGCAAAAAAAAAATTATTTATCCTTCCCCTTCTTTTTTGTATGTTAGAAGTATTCACAGTATTGGAAAGTGTCTGAACCATTGTAATGGGTTGACCTCGGCTGGATGCCAAGTGCCCACACAGCTGCTCTGTCGTTCCCTCCCCCTCCCAGCCAGACGGGGGAAGACAATAAGACTGTAAACAACTTGTGGATTGGGATAAGGCAGTTTACAAGAAGCAAAGCTTGTGAGCGCAAAAGCAAAGCAGAAAACTAATCGCTACTTCCCACCACCAGCAATGTCCGGCACGTCCTGAGAAGCAGGGCTTCAGCATGCATGCATAGTGGTTTCTCAGTGGGCAGCCATTGGAAACAATGAATGACCCCTCTTCTCGCTCCTTTCCTTAGCTTTCATATCTGGGCTGATATCGTATGGTATGGAATATCCATTTGGGAGTTTGGGTCAGCTGGTCTACTTGAATCTTGCCCTTTGTTGTGGAAAGAACACTACGGTCCCAATGCTGTGTTCAGCAGTAGTCAAAATATTAATGTGTTATCAACACCCTTCCAGCCACCAATGTAAAGCACAGTACTGTGAGGGCTGCCATGGGGAAATGGACTCCGTCTCAGACAGAGACAATACAACCATGTACAGAAATGTCTTGCTGAGCAATTTGGGACGGCATTAGTACTAGCACTAGTGGGAGTTTGTAGTCCTGAGGTGATCACTAGTATTCTTCAGAAGCCTGGAGCATTTTTTCCACTCAAAATAATTATATTGATGCAAGAAATAAGGAAAGAAATCCAATTTCTAAAATGAATGCACTACATACACAAATCATTGTGTGTGTCTGGGAGACCAGAGGTGGCAGCAGGTTGCTTTGACTAATCAAGTCAGTGAGGTTAATCTATTCTAAAGTAGTGAGCTCCAAACCAGAGGAAGATCTATTATTGATGACGGTTAATGAAGTTGATACAAACAACATTTGGGGCAAAAAAGTATATATTGGTTAATGTCCTGCATAGTATTTAAATGGTTTTAAATTCTATTGCAGCCATGTTATTCACCCTTCTATATTCCAGTATAAGAGCCCACATTGAGTACAATTTTACAAAGCACTAGATATCAGCTTAGCAGGTTGAAGTGCAATTGTTTGAAAGAAGGGGGAATTAGCCTGGTTGCTGAAATACCTGTGCTGTTTCTTCTATACTGACTTGTTTTGAGTTTGGTATCACCATCCTGTGCTGCCTTTATCGCTATAAAAATCTAAAAGTTTACAGGATAGTGAAGCATGATAAAACACTAAGAATAGTCCTAGGATAGATTCTGTCCTAAGAGGAATGCTCATTGAGTAGGAATTCCTAAAGAATGTTGCGAATTACATGCATCTGCCTTAAGCTGCCTGAAGAACCTCACCCATGCCAGGAATATTTTAAACCCTGGGTTTGCTACACTTCTCTGGGAACACTGTATTTCTTTAAGCAGACAAAAAATTACCTTTCCCAACTTAAGGTAACGGGGCATGAGAAGAACTTATGCAATTTCATAGGAGGCATTTTAAGAGACCAACAGTATATGAATAAAGGCAACTTGCCTATAAATGGTTATTTCTTTTACCTAGGAAATTGTGAAATGATAAAATTCAGTCTATAATTTCAGAAAAAGAATATTTTTAGGATTAAAATTAATAATAAAAATGAAAGACTGCTGAATAGTTCTGAAGTTTTTTTTTTGCTACAGAAAAGCATTTATTCCTGAAATGCCCTTGGACAAAGTACCCTGTAGTTTTAAAGTTAAGTACATTTACTACAGTGGGAACAGAGAAAGGGTGCTTATGTGTGTTTGGCTTTGAACCATGTCCTCAGCTGTACCGAAAACACAATATATATCTCTGGTAGAGTGACTGTTGCATTTCATATTTGTGGGTAAATCAGTACCCCAAAACAATGGCAAAAGCTAGTGATCTTGTAGATGGAGAAAACGCCCTGTAATTTGCTATTGGCATCACAGCTCTTGGGATTTTGATCTTCATTCAAAAAATATATGTATCTAAACCAAGGATCTTCATAAAAAATGCTCAGGCCACATGTAGACAAACACTGACTAGACAATTTACTGCATCCTATGCAATTCACAACTCTAAAAAGACATTTAATCTTCTTCATTTTTTTTTCCAAATTGTATTTTGCAAAAAATGCTTTGCTTCTAGTTTTAGCAGCAAAGCATTTGTTTGGACATGAATCTAGACACACTGTGATTTGGAGGGAACAGGTACATTCCATACATCCTGCCAGAAAATCTATTGATTCTCTAATTAGTGTCACTGCTGGAAAGAGTAGGTTGAACAGAACAATTCAGTGAGAGAATAGGTTAATTGTGCAAGGGAATCTGGCTCTGTGTATGTAAACTTAAAATTCAAACTAGATTAAAAATTAGAAAAATCTGCTGAAGGAAGCATTTGGTTTCTCTCTCTGGAGACATTCTGCCTGAAGGCTGATGTTTTCAGTTTGACTGCTGCATATGTACCCGTACAGAGATATTTGCTTTCTACTTTGCCCTGGAGTCTACCCTATCATACTTTAAAAGAAGCCTATAGAGTTAAGCTTTCAAGTCTCAGGAAGGAGAAGGAAGGATTTAAGACATTGCTTATCACAGTTCTTGATGGCCTTCTGTTGATGTTTTTCCTCTCTTTCCATGCCAGTTTTCTTGTACATTTATATGCAAGCACTAAGGGCTAGTTTAAAGGATAAGGGATCTAGGACTCAAAGCCGATGTGCTTAGTCCTGTCAGTAACGAGTGATGGTTTGGGTAGAGCAGATGTATCATATCAAGGCCTAGTTATCTGGCTGATGTCAGAGGTATGGTTTTGGCAGTAAGAACCTCTTGCAGAAATGAGAATTGCTGCGGAGACATGGGATCCATTTCACAAAGAGGGGACACAGCACCTTTGACAATAGCCTTGCTAAATCTAGCATGAATAGCTTGGGAAGGAGGTTATTAAAGGATAGAGACTGGCCCACAGCTAAGTGGGAAAAGGTAATACAGGGGAAGTGTACCCAAGACATGGCCATCTGGAAAGTTCTTGTACTATAATTGAGACAGCAGGGCAACTGGGGACCTGTTGTATAGCACATAAACTCACCCAGCTTGGGAAACAATCAGGAGAAGCTGGAAGTCCAACATCTCTGGAATGACAGATATTAATGGCACAGTTTTCATGATTGGAAAGCTGCAGTGGGTGGGCACTGGATGGATAGGAGGAACAGGTAGGGAAGATGAGTGTGGGGTTGCACACTGTGCAAGGAGAAGCTCAAATGTAGGGAGCTCTTTAGCAGAAGAAGGCAAGGGCCATTTGAGCTTTTGGATCAAGACCAGAAGGGAGGCCAATAAAAAGGATCATTCTGATGGGAAACTGCTAAGACTGCCTGACCAGGAAGAAGAGGTGGATAAAGACTGTTTCAGAGAATTGAAAGACACTTCAAGCAAGAAACAAAGGTCCTGGTGATTCATGAGTCACTCAAATATCTGCTGGAAGGCCAGAAACATGGAAGACAAATAATCCATGGAATTTTTTGAAAAATTTTTGGGTTTGGATGCAAGCCTTGGATGAAACAATAAGGGTAAAGACTCTTCTGGACACACTTATGAACAGGAATTAACTAGCTGAGATTGGGGTAGTCTAGTGGCAGCCTTGTCTACAAAGGCTGTGACATAGTGGTGGTTTATATCATGCAGGCAAGCAAGTACCAGAGACTAGAGCATGGACTTCAAGAGAACACACTTGTTCTTTTCTCAGGGAACTAGAGTGTGGAAGGCTGCCCTGAAGAGTAGAGAAGCTTATCATTTAGAGAGAAGGAAAGTTTGTTGTTCGTCAAGGAAATCTCAAAGCACAAGAATGTCCCATCTTAATCTCTGAGAAAATGGGAAGGTGTAACAAGTAACAAGGGAAACTCTTAGCTGGGATCAAATGCAAAAAGGAAGTGTACGGTGGGTAGTATACATGTTTGGGCTAACAAAGAAAGCATATGGAAATGTCAGCCACATATGTGGTGATGGAATCACGGGGGCTAAGTCTCACCTGGCATTGAAAATGGAGATGGATATAGTGGGTAACAAGGAGCATTCTCCCTCTGTGTTGGCAGCAAAAATGAAAGTGTCATGGTTTTACCACAAATTTAGTGATTTTTGACAAGAGATGTCCGAGAGAAGCCACAGACACACCCCAAAATGAAGAAAACACACAAATATCACAGTTTATTTCGCACACACAGAAAAACTGACAATAAAGAGCAAAAAACAGATAAATTAAGCTTTCCCAGTGCCCGTGTTGGGGTGAGAATGCTCCAGAGCAGTGCTGGTCTCTTTCTGGGCTCCTGGAGAGAGCCGCGGTAATTAGAGAAAGCCCGCGGCCGATCTGAGGACCCCCAGCAGTGCGAGCCTCCGCTCGGCTTTTTCTGAAGAAAAACACTCAAGACAGTTAGAAACCACGAGCCCCCTCCCCCTCCCTCTAGGCCCCTGGGAAGGGATCTCAGTGCTGATGGAAGAGATGTGGTCTTTGAACCCGGGCAATAGCGGCAGATAATAGCCAGACCACCCGCCCTCGGGGAAAGGGGAAAAAAAAAAAACCACAAGGGAAAATTAAAAAAAAAACCCCGACCCCCCCCCGAGGAAGAAGTCCGCCTCCCAGGAATTCACGACAAAGAGTGCGATTCTGAGAAAGAGAAAAATCCACCCCTCCCAAAAAAAAGTAATCACGAAAAGACATGATCACAAAGAAAAAAAAAAGAAACGGCTCCCCTCCTCCCAGGAAATGCCGCACCAGGCTGCCGTGGTGAAACTGCTGATCCATCCTCCACGTGGACGTAGTCCTGGCACAGCGGCGAAGAGCGATGTTACGCCCTGGACCTCCGAAGCCGAAGAGAAAGATGGCGCTCACTCTCCCCTTTTTATAGGGAGTCCCGATGTGCGCATGTTTAGATGGGCCCCAGGGGCCGGCCTTTCCCGTGATTGGTCAGCACCCCGGGGGGCTCGCCCCATGCACGCAGCCATTCATGGGAAACACCGCACCCAGCCAAAAACCACATGTGCGCCGGGAGGGCATTTTCCGCTAATGGCGGCCGCCGCCGGGCACCATGTGGCCACTGCTGCCAGGCCGGCGCTGCCACCAGTGCCGCTGCCTCCACAGAACAAGTGCGGCTCCTCCCCGGGGCGAGGCCGGGGCCGTGCGGGGCCATGTGGGGCCGTGCCGGGGCTTGGGGCAGGGCCATGGCTGATCCCGGCCCAGGACTGGGGCTGTGCTTCCAACGGCGGTTCCTGGCGGCACGCGCCACCGCGCTCGCCCTGCTGACCAATGGCTGATGCCGCTCCGAGGGATGCGCACGCTGAGCACCGCTGCTGCTGCTCGACTGGCGCTGCCTGCGCTCGTCCGGGCGGCAGGCACACGGGCCGAGCGGTCGGCGCCACCCGCGCCTCCTGTGCTGCTTGTGCCGCTGCTGCCACTTCGCCGTGGCATGAGCGCAGCACGGCCCAGCCGAGGGCGTCCAGGACAGCGGCATGGGCGGCGGCAGCGCTGCCACACAGTCTGCCCCAGCACAGCCCCCACTGCTCCACGGGGCCGCCCAGCCATCGCTGCTGCTGTGGCTGTCGCTGCCACTGGTCCCATGCGCGCGACCGACGGGCTCCTGCGCAACCACCGGGGACCCCGCATGGTAGGAAAAAAGACCAGTTTTACTTTCACTTTCTTACCCTACGACAGAAAGTCTGACAAAATGCAGTGTTGCTGCAGTCTAACAAAAGAGGGCTTCAAAAATACTGATGTGGTCAATGTTTTCTTTCTCTTGCTCTTTCCGGCCAGGTCTGTTTTCAGGCCTCCAAGTTCTCTGTGTGAAGTTTATTGAAAGAGGTACTACGTATAAGAAAGAATGATCACATTCAGGACCAAGTAAGGGAACTAGACATATACAAATCCTTGGAGAGTGATGAGGGATCCAACTATCCTCTTTTAAAGGTCAGAGCAAGTTTTCAATCCTAAAAAAGTTGAGTAACACTTTTTTTTTTTTTCAAAAAAAAACCCCCAAAAAACCTACCACCACCAATAAACAACCCACAAAACCCCAATAACCAACAAAAAAAAACCCAAAACAAAACTCAAAAAAACAACGAAAACCTAAAAACCAACCCAGGGCATTAACTCAGTATCTGGGAACTTGTGGAATAAATGTTCCCAGAAGTCATGAAGGACAACATGGCGGATGGAACAGCCAGCAGAGATTCATCAAGGGAAAAGTGTGACTGGTTGACCTAACTGTGTTCTTCAACAACAGGAGGGGAAAGCAGTGGCTGTCCTTGCCATTGACTTTAACAACAAAGTCAACACAGTCTCCACAGCGTCCTTGTAGTTCAGCTAGCGAGATATGGACTACATGTGGACTACAGGTGGGTGAAACCTGGCTGGACTGCTGGACACAAAGGGTTGTGATTAGTGGTTTGAAATCCAGCTTGTTCTGGAGTGCTAGCGAATTTCCTAAGGGGTTATAGCTGAGGTTGATACTGGTTGGCATTCCTCATCTATGATCTGGGCAATGGGACAACAAGCTGATAAAATTCACAAACTAAACTGGTGATTTACGGGCTGCAGGTCAAAGTTTGCATGTAGCAGGACCTTGATAGTTTGGAGATGACCTCCACAAGTCCCTACCATCCTAAACTAGTCTACGACTTTTCCACACCATCTGAACAGCTGCATTTGGCTGAGTGGCAACCTAACACTCTACTGGGGGGACCATGAAGGTGGTTAACAGAAAAAAATTACAATGAAAAATCTAATATTTCTACATATGGTCTCTTAACTTATTTGATAAAGAAAAAGATCACAAAATCTGTGTATATAGCCAGAGTACAAAAAGAAACTTAAGTCCCCTATTCCTACAGATATGGTTGGAAAGAACTGCTTAAGACAAAAGTCAATCTTGCAAAATTTATGAATAGACCTGTCACAAATAGTGTCTTAAATCAACCAACCAGCAAGGTTTTTTTTAATCTTTCAACCCCTTATTGAACTAGTTATATTAAATTATTTCCAGAAGATGTAATTCAAGAATGACCTGATCAATTTTAAAATATGTTTTATTTTAAATGCTATGACTAGATAATACTTAGGTGCTCATAAATTATGTTACTTTTAAAAGGGGGACATAAAACTGTAAGAATGCTTAACGAAAAGATTATGGTATTTTGTAAATGAAAAGCTGGCTACTTAATGTCAGGATATAGCACGTAGAAAGTACAATGTAGAAGGTATTGACTATTCATTGAAGTTAATGCTCATGGCCAAGTGAGTATTATTAAGCTTTAGGAAATAATATTTATAGGTTTTGAATATCTCATTCCACAAGATTATAATATTTTGGTGACTAAATGAAAATGAGATAGTAACTATATAATGGCAAGCACTATTGAATTAACTTCTAAAAGAAATTCATTAAATGCTTAATACTAACATTGGACTGAGATGCAGCTGCAAAGAATTTCATTAAAATGGCAATACTCAAACTTTAATTTGATTTTAATGGAAAATTTATGAAAGACTGCTATTAAGACTAGATGATGAAGATGATCACTATCATCCTTTTTATTAGTATAAACAAGGGGCTTAATTTTGCTTAGCTGTTTAAGTGTTCTTTCATCTTCTCCAGTCCCATGCTCTGCTTCTTAAGAGCATGTGTTTACCAAAACATACTTAGATTTAGAGCTGGAGAATGGGTTTTAAAAAACAAAAAATTGGTTTTCAAATTAAAACACTTCTCATTTTTAAATGAAAGCAACATGTGTATTCCTCAATGATCATGGTCAAATGTTATTCCCACGCTAGAATTATATATGCCAATTCTACCAAGAGGGTTATTTGTATCTTGAAATTGTGTCTGTTGTCTAGGATGTGGGAAATTGGCCACCAGCAACCAGCCAGAACTATTTAAGGAAGGATTTGCTCATGAGTTTTGAACTTGGAAATTGTGGGGTTTGGACATCTCATTCATCAATTTTGTGACCGATGACTCAAGTCTCACCAAAATTTTTATTTCCACATTTAATGAATTGTGCATTGTACCTTTTTTTAATGATTTTGCCAGATTTCAGGGAGATGTTGGCATGAAGTGTTCTAGTCACTACTTTTTCCGTGCTTAAAAAAAGGGTAACAATTTAAAAAGACATTTTTGTTCACTGGTGTAAAAAAATATTACATAAACCCCCAGATATTTAGCATGAGGAAACTGTAGAAATGTGAAGAACAATATAAGTTAGAGAGTCGTGTTGACTTTAGTTTAACTGTAACTTAGCCAGCTCAATGGTGAATTGCAGTAGCTCATATTCAGCCTGGGACTGCAGAACATCAGGCATAGCATGGAATCGCTGTGAAGTAGATGTGTTTATCTGGGCTGGGAAAAGTGGAAAGGACCTTCTGTTAATGTAATAAGAGCTGAAAAAAAACACAACTGGGACATTTTATAGCACATGAAGCATAGGTTTTTCTCTCTCCATTAATACTAGCTGGCATAGCAGGTGTATGTTCTTCAGTAGAAATCTGTGTTCAAAGAAAAAATAATGTCCAAGTAGTGTAGCCAGGAAAACTTCTAGAAGAAAAAGATTATCTGTATGTGTTGAAAAGTCCTCAGAAATTACAGTTTAATGCAGCTCTACATTTGGTCTGTAAGGTAGCAGACATAACTATGCTAATGAATAAGGAGAATAACTGCTGTTAATATACCTTTCCCTGAGTAACGAAATTGGAGTTATTCATAGACCTGAGTTTTCAGGCCTCAGATAAGCAATATACAGAGTATTTGCTACAATTTTACCATAGTCTTAATAGAGATAATGCAGTAAAACATGATTTAGCTGGATGTTGTTCACACCCCTTAGGTATGAACAAAAATAGGTGCAATTGCATTTATTTGTAAATATCCTTGATCTGAGTGTGACTATCTGGAAGCACTGTCAACTCATATCATAAAAGAAAGCTGAAGGGTTGAGTGCATGGTGTGGGGAAGACAACTAAACATGGACTCGTGGAAATTACTTACAACTTGCATAATTGAGGCTCCTCAGCTATAGTTATATAAAAATCTACTGTTTGAACTTTTATGTGAAATTTAAACTCCAGCTACGAATAAATCAGGCTACATTTCCATATTCTTCCAAATAGCCTTCAATTAGGTCACCCCAAAAGAGATAAACAACAATGTTTCATGGAAATATGTGCCTCTGTTACAATGGGAAGTAGAAAATGAACGATCTCTGAAAGATAACTTGAACATGGTATTTCTCTTAATTTTCCAATAAATGATGACTTGGAAGAAGACTTCTCAGCAGAAGCCAAAAGTGAACAGTAAATTACATTTTTTCTTTATGTAATGTACACGCTGATTATGTGTTAGGGGAGAACTTGGGGTTTTTAAAAGAACATTTGCAATATCATACTGCAAAGTTTGAGAGGTCATTAAGCAAATTGGGAATCTTATATATGGAGGAAATATTATGTTCAAGGCTTCAGTGCTTGCTATGATTAGATTAGATTATGGTATGGTTATATATAGATATGCTATGATTAGATTGCTAAGATTAGAGTGCTCTTTGTGGAAGATTTGTTAATATTTCTTCATCCTGGACACCTGCCAAGCTTAAGTCTTTAATGCTCTGAGTCACAGAAGTGGGGACTGACTGCACAGAAGTTGTTGACTTGCCAGTAGGTGGGTGTGGGAGGTAGTATGCAAGTAAGAAAGAAGACAGGCATGAAAAATAATCTTGACATTCTGTGATAATCTTTTGTTTAGAAGAAATGAGTCCATTATTTCAGGTTTTTTTAATCTATTTTCCAAACTGGTCAACAAAAATGGGACATTTTAGAGATGTAATCTCTTCTTGTGTTTCAGAAAAAATGTCTAGGTGTTTGAAAAAAAAAAGGGGGGGGGG
>VYZS01098362.1:9915-39765 GCA_013400695.1 Neodrepanis coruscans
TTTTTTTTTTTTTTTTAAATAGGCTGTGAGAAATATGTTAACTTTAAATTAATAGACTTACAGAAATCATATTAAAATGCAAAAACCAACACTAAGACTCTCAAAGTTACTTTTACTCCATAATAAAATGTAAAGTATAGGGCTATCTGAATGTCATACAAATCCCTCATCTTAATCTTTCTTCTGAGTTATTTTAATCAGATAAATACACCGTATTCTGGTTAATGTCTATATTTTGGATACTTCAGCTATTAATTTAGGGTTTTAAGCGGTTTGTTTGTTGTTTTTTTCTGTCTGCACTCTGGAAAGCCTGATAAGCAGCAAAAGACTGTTTTTAATCCTGTTGCTATCTCACAGGTAAACACAGATTGAGTTAATTCTGTGATGGGATCTGTAATAGTCAGTTGAAGAAAGCATAGGAATTTACAGGCCAGAATCAAATGGGATCCAGATTATTTATACAGAGAATTTTCATAAGCCTCTTGAAGACTCAATAGGATGTATCCTTCATCTTTACAGAGGACCTGGAACAATTTATTTAGTTACCTAGAATGAAATGGAGAATATATACTGTCTCTGATGATGCTGGCATATACACTTGTGGAAGGAATTCTTTGTTACTAATAAAAATTACTCTAATTATATTCCATGTCACAAAACTTTGAGTTTCAAGCTCTATTAGTCTTTAATTCATTCATAGTAAGGTGAAGTTAAGTGAGCAGGATGAAACATTCGGCACATAAACTACTGACAGAAAAACAGGATAAGAAAAATAACACAAAATAAACCACAAGGTTTCCAAATGTTTGAATGCCTATTTCAACAATACAGAATAAGTCGAGAATCCCTTCATTTATACACATCTTTTTATTTTTGATGGAAAACAATTACTGCTTTTGGTTTTCAGGCAATTTAGCTGATGCTTATTATACAAATCTAGGTTTACAATGCCATAATGATGAAATCAAGAAAGAAAAACATTCTTGTGAATAGAATCCTGTGATTTTTTTTTCATCATTTCAGCCATTATCATCCCTATTGACTTGTTTATTACTTCATAAGGAGCTTTTTTGTTTGTCAATCTAATCATCAACTTGCACCAGAAAAGATTAGGAACTTAAACCTGATTTCTTTCTTCTGCTTTCATGCTGGTGTTACTTCACTGATTTTGAACATATCTTTATTTCTACCTGTTTAATAGGATAATCAAATAAACATGTTTTTCTTATATTTCTTTTTTTTCTTATCGGTGATAAGAAGACCTCACTTTAGCCTCTTTTTAACCCATCTCCAGTGGGATTTTATTTCTTATCACAACTATATGAATCAGATTAACTTCCCCTGAGGTGTCCTCAGCAAGATATCACCATCTTAATTTTATATTTTTGGCATTAAACAAACGTGTTTCAGGAATCGGTACAACTGATCCTTAGGTCTAGAACTGTAAATAAGGACAGACAATTCCCAAGGTCCTTTTTTGCTATTTTAATGATTTTACAACCTGACAAAGCCTACATTATCTATCTTGTGATAATAGGAGCCCAGAGAAGATGTTTGGGATGAAAATTTCTCAGTTAAGAATCTCTGGATACCAACTTGTATGGAGTATTTGGATGCATCCAAAGGCTCACTGCTTTTAAAAGGACTTCCATCTGGCCAAGAATAGCCAACAACTCACAGTCAAATCATGGCACTCTGAGACAGATTTTGTTAAAAGAGAATTTATAATTATTAACCAGCTTTCAAAAAGCCTGTAAAAGTCTTCAAATTATGTTATTTAGATTTAGGCCATTAATGAACTTTACTAGATATCAGTTGGGTATTTATTTCACATGTAAAAGATCTGGATGCTAGTTGTGAGATACTGAAGAAAACAGAAGTTAAAATAAAACAAAGTTTACAGAAGAAGAAAGCCAGCTGGCACTCCTGGATAGCAAGAAGGGTCACGCTGATTCACACAGAGGCTCCATAAACACTGATGAAGATGTTTAAAAGCCTGGAGGATCCAAAAGTGTTCCACATGCTTTGATAAACACTAGGCACCAAGATGGAACCACAATGCCCTCTTTTTTTAAATTTTGTTGGTAGTAGATTTATCCCTTATTACCTAAAAAAACTCACGAATTGTCAAAAAATCTTTAATAAAAGGTGCCTTTTCGTAACTTATTTTGTGGTAGATACAGTTCATCAATGATGAAGTAACACAGTAACAGTGGGTAAACCTGCTGTGAGGTTTCCCTCCCTGTCAGATGAAAGTTTCCTTGAAGGGAGATATTGATTACACCCCTCAATCAGTGAATCTGAAGCAGAGAAGGTTTGTTGTATATGAAACACTGCTAGACTGATCTAATCAATAAAGGGTCTTGATTTTCCCAGAAACTCCAACAGAGAAATAAAATATAAGAGTCAAGAGAATCTCCTCATTCTCAGTTTTAATTCTAAACCTTGCTTTTGAAAGGCTGAATAAAGCCATCCTTCTTTTATGTGACACTAGTAAAGCACGGATTACAGAAGAAAAAAAATCATTGTTTTCTGCTTGTAAATAAAAAACAATGAAATGCACCCTTCTCTGCTATTTCTATTGGTACGTCATTGGATGTTTATATTCTTCCTTATATTCTTACACAGCACTAAAGGTTTCTTAAAATCCATGCTGGAATCCCTTTCACAGTCATACAAGCATCAAATACAAAAATATATATTACTTTGGGAAACACTTTGCTAGATCTGACTGCCAAACTCACTAAGCACAAACTAAAATTTATCAAAAGCATCAAGCAGTTAATTAAGAGCATGTCTACACTATCTCATTGCTCTGTCTCTGATTGTCTTTCATCATGACAATGATAAAAGGTCATTTTCTTATCACATATACCTCCATTAAAGACATAAAAGGCATATGTTGTAAGGCAGTGTAGGTGACTTCTATGAATTACTGAAACTAATAAATTTTATTTGTTAGAATAGCTAAGGTCAGCTGGTTTATGATGCATGGAGACTACTTTATCACTGTATTTCTGAATTTTATACTGATATATATTTAGTTGTTATTCATTATTCTTGATAACCCCTGTATATATTTAATTCTTGCTTTTAATAAATTAAATAAGTTTTCTGTATTTATCAATATGCATTTGTCAGTACTGGAGACATTCTGGTCAGTATTTATTCATGTCCTGCTTTGTAACAGGTGAAAGGCACGAACTCTCAGATGCAAAGATTCAGCATTCTAATCTACAATATGAGGGGAAAATGTGACATTTGCTAAATAGACCCTGAGAACACATCTTTATATCTGAGATGTACACACAAGTTTAGAGGGAAATATATGTGTCTATAAGTCAGGTACGGTGGGAAGCTGATAAAAAAAAAAGACAAATATCCTGTTCTCAACACAATCGGTAATGTTTCTAAACACGAAAATATGCTACAATGTAAATATGAAACAATCTTCCTTTGGGATTCCTGTTGTCTGTAACAGTTGCCATGAAGATAGTAGCATAAGGAATAAGAAAAGGAATGAGGAATACACTCCAAAGAAAACCACTTCTGAAGGTAAATTTGAATCGTATCACCCAGACACATTTTCCACAGGATTTTCACTCCAACTGCCTCCACCTTCTTGCTGAAAATAACTGATCATTGTCATGGCTTAGACGATTTGAAAATACAGTATAAAGAAGAATCCTATGCAATGGAGACAATGACTGCTTTGAGATAGAGCAGCTGTCCGACAGATCACAAAGACAGTGGGGATCACCAAAGGTGTGGTGGTCTTTGTGTTCACAGGAATAATTCAGGGTAGACAAGGCAACAGGGTGCAACAAGTGCAGATGAGAATTGTAGGTGACTTCTGTTTTGGGAATGCTGTGTGTAGAGGACAAAGAATAATGGGTCTGAAGCCCTGGGACTGGGTGCTGAGAATNTTCTCTGTCAGCTTTTCTGCTGAATTTCAGCTGCACATGCCATCCACGCATATCTTGCTGTAATGAAAATAATTACTGCTGATTACCAATTGCTAGGTACCAGAACACATATTTGCTATCACCTGAAGTAATGATGAAAGATATTATGTCTCTTTAATTTTACATTTTAATTCTGTAAAATGTGAGATATAAGTAATGCTATAGAAAAAAAAATTGGGTTTTCAGCAAATTTTTTTCTCTCTCTTATTTTCTTTTCTTTTTTATTTTTTTTTTNAAAAAACTCACGAATTGTCAAAAAATCTTTAATAAAAGGTGCCTTTTCGTAACTTATTTTGTGGTAGATACAGTTCATCAATGATGAAGTAACACAGTAACAGTGGGTAAACCTGCTGTGAGGTTTCCCTCCCTGTCAGATGAAAGTTTCCTTGAAGGGAGATATTGATTACACCCCTCAATCAGTGAATCTGAAGCAGAGAAGGTTTGTTGTATATGAAACACTGCTAGACTGATCTAATCAATAAAGGGTCTTGATTTTCCCAGAAACTCCAACAGAGAAATAAAATATAAGAGTCAAGAGAATCTCCTCATTCTCAGTTTTAATTCTAAACCTTGCTTTTGAAAGGCTGAATAAAGCCATCCTTCTTTTATGTGACACTAGTAAAGCACGGATTACAGAAGAAAAAAAATCATTGTTTTCTGCTTGTAAATAAAAAACAATGAAATGCACCCTTCTCTGCTATTTCTATTGGTACGTCATTGGATGTTTATATTCTTCCTTATATTCTTACACAGCACTAAAGGTTTCTTAAAATCCATGCTGGAATCCCTTTCACAGTCATACAAGCATCAAATACAAAAATATATATTACTTTGGGAAACACTTTGCTAGATCTGACTGCCAAACTCACTAAGCACAAACTAAAATTTATCAAAAGCATCAAGCAGTTAATTAAGAGCATGTCTACACTATCTCATTGCTCTGTCTCTGATTGTCTTTCATCATGACAATGATAAAAGGTCATTTTCTTATCACATATACCTCCATTAAAGACATAAAAGGCATATGTTGTAAGGCAGTGTAGGTGACTTCTATGAATTACTGAAACTAATAAATTTTATTTGTTAGAATAGCTAAGGTCAGCTGGTTTATGATGCATGGAGACTACTTTATCACTGTATTTCTGAATTTTATACTGATATATATTTAGTTGTTATTCATTATTCTTGATAACCCCTGTATATATTTAATTCTTGCTTTTAATAAATTAAATAAGTTTTCTGTATTTATCAATATGCATTTGTCAGTACTGGAGACATTCTGGTCAGTATTTATTCATGTCCTGCTTTGTAACAGGTGAAAGGCACGAACTCTCAGATGCAAAGATTCAGCATTCTAATCTACAATATGAGGGGAAAATGTGACATTTGCTAAATAGACCCTGAGAACACATCTTTATATCTGAGATGTACACACAAGTTTAGAGGGAAATATATGTGTCTATAAGTCAGGTACGGTGGGAAGCTGATAAAAAAAAAAGACAAATATCCTGTTCTCAACACAATCGGTAATGTTTCTAAACACGAAAATATGCTACAATGTAAATATGAAACAATCTTCCTTTGGGATTCCTGTTGTCTGTAACAGTTGCCATGAAGATAGTAGCATAAGGAATAAGAAAAGGAATGAGGAATACACTCCAAAGAAAACCACTTCTGAAGGTAAATTTGAATCGTATCACCCAGACACATTTTCCACAGGATTTTCACTCCAACTGCCTCCACCTTCTTGCTGAAAATAACTGATCATTGTCATGGCTTAGACGATTTGAAAATACAGTATAAAGAAGAATCCTATGCAATGGAGACAATGACTGCTTTGAGATAGAGCAGCTGTCCGACAGATCACAAAGACANTGAATTTCAGCTGCACATGCCATCCACGCATATCTTGCTGTAATGAAAATAATTACTGCTGATTACCAATTGCTAGGTACCAGAACACATATTTGCTATCACCTGAAGTAATGATGAAAGATATTATGTCTCTTTAATTTTACATTTTAATTCTGTAAAATGTGAGATATAAGTAATGCTATAGAAAAAAAAATTGGGTTTTCAGCAAATTTTTTTCTCTCTCTTATTTTCTTTTCTTTTTTATTTTTTTTTTTTCTTGTACACAGAGATGAAACAAGAACCACAACTTCAAATGATCAGAGCACTGAAACGAGCTTCTGTCCTTTAGGAACACCTTATTACATGTCACTTGCAAACTTTTGTATACCTTAGCTTAGAAAACACCAGTTTTCATAGACAATGTCTCTAACACTAATCAGCTGATATTCTCCTCAAAATCTAAAAAATCACAGTAGAGCAGAAAGCAGCATGCAGATGTCCATGCACTCAAACACAGTGTGAGCATACAGTGAATGCTCCTGAGGAAATCCGAATAAACAATGCCAAAATCAAAGGGCTTACAGTGTTTGTTCAGACAAGTTTAAGTATAGTAACATAATTCATCTTTAAATTTCTAGGCATAGTCTTGTATTGTAATGTAGTACATTTTCTGTTCTGTGAAAGCAATACTTCCTCATCCACAATCATTTTAATAACTAAAACTAGATAGTGGCAATAAATCTTGGCATGGGGAAATAAATCTTAGAACTAGATACCTTCTTGACTGACTAGAATTGGAAAGTAAATATATTTTAGCTTGTTTTTTTTCAGTAGATCAACCACTACTTATCTGTTTTGGCATATTCCAGCAACTTAAATTCCACACAAATCCTTTATCTATAACTTCCTAATGCACAGCTTTTTGTGCAGTGCTCTTTTGAAATGCTTTTTTGATATCTAGAATAACCTGACTTTCTTCACAGGGCAGATGATACAAAACTTGTGGAGATTTTAGTTGCTCTGCACATCCCTGCAGCTACTGAATGTTTCTGCCTCTCCTTCACTTGAAATCTCCATAGACTATATCAGAGAAACTATTTCAGTGTACAATTCTCCCCAGAGTGTAATTGTCCCTTTTTTTGAAGGAAAAACATCACATATTCCTTCACAAAAATGTTTATGAAGGTGAACAATTCACATGTTAATTCATTATTTAAAAAAACTCTCTTTTCAAAGTATGTCTTTTCCCCTCATAACATTCTAATTAAAACCACATTAATTTAACAGCTCTTCTATGTTATTTTTTGTTAAACCTCTTAAATCTTGATAAAGAATGCTCTTAGATATGATGTTTTGCTTGTTAATTGTTTTTGTGATTTATAACTCACAAAACCATACCGAATATTTTTAACTGGATTTATATCTAGTAGACTACTGTGTCTAAAAATGTGCGTGAAAGAACTAAAATTATGTATGCTGAATGTATGTCGTAGGGTTAAAACCGANTTACACCCCTCAATCAGTGAATCTGAAGCAGAGAAGGTTTGTTGTATATGAAACACTGCTAGACTGATCTAATCAATAAAGGGTCTTGATTTTCCCAGAAACTCCAACAGAGAAATAAAATATAAGAGTCAAGAGAATCTCCTCATTCTCAGTTTTAATTCTAAACCTTGCTTTTGAAAGGCTGAATAAAGCCATCCTTCTTTTATGTGACACTAGTAAAGCACGGATTACAGAAGAAAAAAAATCATTGTTTTCTGCTTGTAAATAAAAAACAATGAAATGCACCCTTCTCTGCTATTTCTATTGGTACGTCATTGGATGTTTATATTCTTCCTTATATTCTTACACAGCACTAAAGGTTTCTTAAAATCCATGCTGGAATCCCTTTCACAGTCATACAAGCATCAAATACAAAAATATATATTACTTTGGGAAACACTTTGCTAGATCTGACTGCCAAACTCACTAAGCACAAACTAAAATTTATCAAAAGCATCAAGCAGTTAATTAAGAGCATGTCTACACTATCTCATTGCTCTGTCTCTGATTGTCTTTCATCATGACAATGATAAAAGGTCATTTTCTTATCACATATACCTCCATTAAAGACATAAAAGGCATATGTTGTAAGGCAGTGTAGGTGACTTCTATGAATTACTGAAACTAATAAATTTTATTTGTTAGAATAGCTAAGGTCAGCTGGTTTATGATGCATGGAGACTACTTTATCACTGTATTTCTGAATTTTATACTGATATATATTTAGTTGTTATTCATTATTCTTGATAACCCCTGTATATATTTAATTCTTGCTTTTAATAAATTAAATAAGTTTTCTGTATTTATCAATATGCATTTGTCAGTACTGGAGACATTCTGGTCAGTATTTATTCATGTCCTGCTTTGTAACAGGTGAAAGGCACGAACTCTCAGATGCAAAGATTCAGCATTCTAATCTACAATATGAGGGGAAAATGTGACATTTGCTAAATAGACCCTGAGAACACATCTTTATATCTGAGATGTACACACAAGTTTAGAGGGAAATATATGTGTCTATAAGTCAGGTACGGTGGGAAGCTGATAAAAAAAAAAGACAAATATCCTGTTCTCAACACAATCGGTAATGTTTCTAAACACGAAAATATGCTACAATGTAAATATGAAACAATCTTCCTTTGGGATTCCTGTTGTCTGTAACAGTTGCCATGAAGATAGTAGCATAAGGAATAAGAAAAGGAATGAGGAATACACTCCAAAGAAAACCACTTCTGAAGGTAAATTTGAATCGTATCACCCAGACACATTTTCCACAGGATTTTCACTCCAACTGCCTCCACCTTCTTGCTGAAAATAACTGATCATTGTCATGGCTTAGACGATTTGAAAATACAGTATAAAGAAGAATCCTATGCAATGGAGACAATGACTGCTTTGAGATAGAGCAGCTGTCCGACAGATCACAAAGACAGTGGGGATCACCAAAGGTGTGGTGGTCTTTGTGTTCACAGGAATAATTCAGGGTAGACAAGGCAACAGGGTGCAACAAGTGCAGATGAGAATTGTAGGTGACTTCTGTTTTGGGAATGCTGTGTGTAGAGGACAAAGAATAATGGGTCTGAAGCCCTGGGACTGGGTGCTGAGAATAGGCAGCCCTTACTGGGGATCATCTTTATGGAAAAATTCAGGTAAATCCTGTTTTCTTCCTTTTTCTTTGATCTTTTCCTTTCCTATATCTGAATTAATCCCCCATGCTAGTTCCAATGCTTCTTCTCCAGTTATTAATTTCTGTTATCTTTTTGTCCCCTTTCCTCTTTCCTTCTACTGGTGGATGCTCTCACATGTTCTAATTTTTTGTTTTCTTCATCTGCTGAAGTTTCTCCTTTTTTTTTCACTTTCAATCAATTTATGCCCCACTCCCCCACCCCCACCCCCCCCGACTAATTTTCATAGACCCAGTCTGAAAGCTGTNACCCTGGTCCCGGGCGAACCTTGGTGCAGCGCGGCAGCGAAAGCCCTGTGGCGGGGGCTGGGTTTTTTCCCCCTGGCAACCGCGTGGGTTTTTCGGTGGCCCCTCTTTCCCCAGTGGCACGGCACATGCCTGGACTTGCCGCGGGAGGCGCGGCCCCAGTCCTGGGCCGGGAGCAGCCATGACCCCGCTCCGAGTCCTGAGGAGGAGCCGCGTTTGTTCTGTGGAGGCGCCGGCGCCGGCGCGAGTTCGGCAGTGTGGCTCAGAGGGAGCGGCGAGGGCCGTGGATGAGCGCGGGGACTGGCAGCGGCGGCAGCGACAGCGGCAGCGCTGACTCCTTGCTCATGGCGGCGTGGGAGGGGCCGGTTGCTGCGGTCACCCGGCCGCCGCCGCAGTTCCGGCCACGCGCGGTCATGATGGCGTGACCCTGCCCCAGGCGCCCCACGTCTGGCGCGGGTGCAGGCGGGNGGTCCAAAGACCACATCTCTTCCTCCATCAGCACTAAACCCGTCCCTGGGCTATCGGGAAAGGGGAGAGAGGGGCGCGTGCGTGGTTTCTAATTTTTCTTGAGTATTTCTCCTTCAGTCAAAGCCGGGCAGAAGATCGCACTGCTAAGGGTGTCCTCAGACCGGCCACGTGCTTCTTTTAATTACCCCGGCGTCTCTCCCGGGGCTCAGAGAGAGACAAGCACTATCTCCAGAGCATCCTCATCCCAAAACAGGCCCTGGGAAACTTAATTTGTTTGTCTGCTTGCACTTTATTTGTCGGGTTTTTGTGTGTGCGCGAAATAAACTGTGATATTTGTGTGTTTTCTTCACTTTGGGGTGTGTTTGTGGCTTCTCTCGGAATCTCTTGTCCAAAATCGCTAAATTTGTGGTAAAACCACCACAATGTATTTTATTTCTACAGAATTTTTGTCTAATAGTGACACTGCAGAGTTATGTTAGAAGAAAAACAGCCATAGCACTGCAGAAAGTTGAAACAATAAAAAGGCATCCACCATGACAGTGATTCAGCTCTAGAACCTGTCCATAAAAATGTTGCCATTAATAGCTATGGCACTTCATGACAAAATAATTTCACATACTACTACTGGAAATAAAACCTATAGAAAATTGAAGGGAATTATTTTCACAAAATTCTATAGTAGCATAAGGAATCATCTTCCAAATTTCTGAAATTACACCAAAATTAAAGCAATTTGGAAGCGATTTAGGAAAACCACGTAAGAAAACTTTGATACAGATTAAAATGTCCAATTTTCATACTGAAGGCAAAATGTTTTGTTATACTGAAATTCAGACAACATAGATTTTGAAAATCTGTGCATGCAAAGTTACCACTTTGAGTACAGAATCAGGTGTTCTTTAAAAAAACTGCATAGAATAGAAGTAACGCCAAGAAGTGGTTTTATTTTCTGCATATATGAAATTAACAACTGAAATAATCTGAAGAAATATGAATAAGAATAAACAATGCTACACATTACCTGGAATATTTGTGCTATTATTGAGTACATAACTTGCACTTCCTCTGCTCTAAAGAATTTACAATTGCATGTAATCTTTTAAATTTTTTATTTTTTTTTTAAGAAACTCTAAAAACATCTCTATATATAATTAAGGAAAAGGAACAGTGATCAATTTCTGGAACTGGAAAATGCCAGTTACAGAATTCAAATAACTAATTTTTTTAAATCAAATTTTGATTATAATGGATTCTTAAGATTAAGTCAAAGAATATTAACACAGAACTTGAATCTGTAAATATAAAGAAACCGGAAAAAATAGAATTAATTAAGCAGGAATTCATTTTAATGATAAGCATACAAAGAATTTCTTAATCAAATATTATGCAGACATATAATAATGATTCCGAAGCTTAAATGTGTTGTATATCTTCACCTCCTTGGAAAAAAAAATACAGAGGATCAATTGGATGAAACACAATAGCAGGAAATTATCTTTCTCTGAATTATACTCTATGGGCATCATAATTTGTAATACTGCCCATATCTTCCAGTAAATGAAACCATGTGCAGAAAATAGGTTACTAAATAATGTCAACCATATACATACAATTTTACTTTCTGAGTTGGAGAGTTCCTGCCTCTTTGAGCCAAACTATTTACAATGAACACTAGTAAATTAGAAATATTTAATGATCACTATACAACCATGGTTTTCTGCTTCACAAATGTATATCCCCGAAAATTACAAAGAAGTCTTTATATTACTTCTTGCAGTAGTGTTCTTGTTGTTATTATTACTAATTACTTTGTCCCTGGTGTTATAACAAAAATCTGTAAAGCATAATATATGAACAAGCACAAATTAGGCACTTAATGGTTTATAATACTAATATAGATATATGATTAAAATATTTCCACCAGAATTCTATCAACAATCTATAATTTTGTTGAATAAAAGCAGTTATTTTAATCTTAGCACTTTTTTTAGATTCTAAGGGCTGAAGTTTAAAAAGCAGTATGTTAGAATGCTCTTACTTCATAGTTTGAAGGACGACAACCACAGTTAAAACCTTGATCAGACAGTTTCTGATTAAGTTCAAAAACAATAAAAATATAGATACTAATGGGTGAAATTCAACCTTTATATAAAACCCTTTCATTCAACTGAACATCAGCTGCTTACACCAACTCTGAACTCGTGCTTCCAGATCTTCTTGTCATGGGATGAAAACAGACATTTTTAAGGGAGAAAAAAAATCCTTAACATCCTGAAGACATGGTCTTCAATATTTTCTTTTAGATTATCTGTTGATAAAGTGGTGAATTACTTTATAAATAAGGGATTTTTTTAAAAGCAAATTTTTGAGGATTCATTTATCCATAACCAAAAGAGACACGTGAAGGCACATATATCAGCTGTTAGAGATAACTTTCTTGTTAATTTGAGACACAGAATGGCAGCAGCTTCCTCCTGATGGACCTAGGAGAACTCTAAAATTCAGCCTAATTTAAAACACCTTTATAATTCCCAAATATTCCCCAGACTCTTCAGAATTCCAAAATTGTAGTCAGCCATTGTCTGTTGGAAAATGCAATATTATTCAAAATGTTCCTGATCTACCATAACAAATTGCTCCATTGCCTGCTCTTGAATTATATGGCACTATTGGGCAGCCTAAATTGAAGATGCTGGAAGAAAGACTGTATAAAAAACAAAACCAAAACCAAAAGAAGGATCAATTTTAATTTTGCTTTCCTATTGGTGACATCAAAGTCTTTGAGTTAACATATTGTAGAACTGGCAGAGAATCTCAACACGAGTGAATTGAAGCAAATTATGTACCAAACCTAACTGATAATTTAGGCAGTAAATGTGAATTCCTCATTTTAAATTGAGATTATCACCTCTATAGTCCTTGGACATTTTATTTCCAGAGAAACATCATTGAGATTAGGAGAAATATTCAAATTAAAAAAAAAAAACCACAAGAAAAATACAGCTGTTTACGGATCTCTTTTCTTTGATCAGAGTATTACATTAAGTAGCACCTCTCCTTTTCTTTAAACTAGAATTTTCCTTAAGCTGGTGCATCATTAATATGCAAATCGCTAGAGCTATGAATTTACAAACTTATTATCCAAATTTATCTTGTTACTCCTGGGTCTTACCTTTAGCATTTTTTTTTCTCTGTTTGCATGCCATACTAGGAAAGATGGTTGTCTGATAGAAATTAGAAAATCTCCCTCTTCATTCACTTGGCCATATTCACTTGAGTCTGCAGCAAACATGGCCCTTACTCTGAGCTTTCAGTAGGTTATGACAATGGGCACAGAACTAATCATCTCAAGGTAGGTTCCCATTTTTAGCCACTGGGGCATTTGCATTACACAGGTATAACATTCTCCTCAGCCAGAGCATGCTCCTTGCTCCTGCCTTTTACAGCACCAGGCTAGCACTATTACCTCCAGCATGTGCTGAGTGTAGGGGAAGAGACCACACAGATGTTAACAAAGGTTACAAATTTCTGGTAAGGATTAATCTTACTAACGTATGAGCCACACCATCTTTTTCTTCAAACTTTCCTCTCCTTCTATTTTTCAGTTTTCTTCACATTCTCACCATTCTTCTGTCTTTAGAGCCAGATGGCAGTCAAATTTTCTGATGCACAGGAAATTACAATATTTTAATATGTTTTTCTTCTGTATTAGACATCATGTCATTTCATATTAGGCATTAACACTACTGGCACGACATATATATTAGAGTATGATGCATTAGCTAAAATATTGTGTTTATATTATTCAATTTGCAGAATTATTTAGATTATGTAAGATGAGTTTTTTATATATTTTATTTTAATTTTATATTATTTTAATACCAGCTTTTTCATTGTCGTACTCAAATGTATGTGTCAAATGTGCCTCAACTGAAGAATCATAAGACACACCGTATTTAAAAAAGTCATAACTTATTATCTTCTAATTAGAGTAAAGGGTTTAGACTGACATTGCTGAAATGTGATACATGCTATTCACCAATCAACCAAGAGATCATTGGAAGGAATTCTAATTTAATCTGTTTATTGGCTTGATCTTTGCAAAATAAAAATACGAACAGGCTTTGAGAATTTAGAATGATTGTGTAGTATAAAAAAAAGATCCTTTATTCATTAAAAGTCTAAATTTTATTCTGTAAACTAAGACACAATTCCTGTTGAAAGGAATCAGACCCAATGCTCTGTGCCCAACCACCAAGAATACTACTTACGGGGCCATACTCTTTCTGGGATATCATTTAATAGAAATTGTAGGCTTTAGCCATTACAGACCATCCTACAGGATGAACTCTGAGGAGGTGTTCACTTGGCAGCATGAGCAGGAAGCAGAGTATATTAGCAGGACACAGAAATACCAGCTAAAATACTGATATTGGAAACATTCCTTCAATTTTTATTGTCTGCAAGAGGAAAAAGAGGACTGAAACTAGCCATTGATGATTCTAAACTTCATGAATTATGTGAAAACAAACATTAATTAATTAAAAAAACACAAACAGAAATGCCCTTGTATGTGATATGGGCAGAGGAGAATGAAAGTATTGCAGATGTTGGAGAATTTCTGTGTTGTAAGATTTTTGGAGGGCAATAAGCCCATGCACAACTCAGCTTTTTGATGAGAGGACAAGCTGCATGGCCTAGCTTTCTTGTGGGAAAGGTATGCAGTGAGATATGCAAAGACAAGTTGACATAACTTTCTGGCGAGAAAGGAACCCATATAAGGACAGTTTGACCCTG
Source organism: Neodrepanis coruscans (assembly GCA_013400695.1). Taxonomy (NCBI): domain Eukaryota; kingdom Metazoa; phylum Chordata; class Aves; order Passeriformes; family Philepittidae; genus Neodrepanis; species Neodrepanis coruscans. Next base: position 24,475 of record VYZS01098362.1, read on the forward strand.
GCGCAAGAAAGAGAAAAGTTAAACAAGAGAAGAAAACAAGTCCACGGCTGCAGGTGGACTGGGCCAACCACAACGTGCTGTGTGATGAATACAGTATAACCAATTAGAATGTATAGAAGTGTGTTCATAAGCTTAACTAACCAATAATAATAGAGTAAGAAGTGTGTGCCAATAGTAATAGAGTTAGAAGCGTGAGAACAAATTAGAAATAGTATAAAATAAGTCTGATGCTTAGAGTAAATGGCTTCACTGGATCATATTGGTCGTGGTGTGATGACCCATGAGAAAACATTCTCATGCAGATTATATGCTACCAGGAAGACATAGGACAACTGTCTTTGGTAGAGTCTTTTCACTGCTGCTTTGTCATTCCCTCTTAACCAGCACGTAAGGTGTACACATTTCCATACAGAGTCAGATGGAAAACTTGTCAACATTTAATGAGAGATGAACAGTACCAAAGAAAGTAAATTAAATGCTGAAGGTTACATTTCTTACACAGAACAAAGATAAGCAATACAGAATTTGATGCAAATTTTCTATATTCATTAATCAGAGGTATAGAAGGAACATTTATTATTGTTTATTTTTCCATAATTTTGGAGTTAATTCCCTGCTCAGTAAGTGATGTTAGATAATACAGGCAAGAAATAATTAATAAATTCTCTTATCTAGGATCAAATATATGGTATCTCTATAAATTAAGACTCACTTTTTTTACTTGAATACCATCTATTTATTTATTCAGTTGACTAAGTGGTGTTGGAAGATTAGAGTTGGAATCCACTTACATTTCACATTTAGCTATGTTTATGCAGTTTAGGTTCTGTACCACTGTGTGACATCAGTTTTTTCAACTTCATGAGGATCCAGAGAAATAGAAGGCATGCCACTGAAAGAGAAAGATCAGAAGAAAACAAAGGGAAAAGCTCATCAAGAATCTGGCACCAAAGCTTTTTTTCTGCTCATCTGATCAGTAGTGATGCTACAGCTAAACAGTGAGCAAGTGCTAAAATATAAGAATTTGGTGTAATTTTAAATGTCCTACGGTATCTAAACTACACTCACAAGGCAAATGAGAGATGACATGAGCTATGCCCTACAGCAAAAGCTGCAGGCCAGCTCAAAACAGGCTAAAAGATCTCCATTAGCTCTGTAATGTATTGAACACCAAGCTCCCATATAAAGATTTGTATTTAGACAACGACATGTAAGTACCTCAATTATCGTATTTGCTACTGTCTGTGCTACTGTTATGATTTACAATTTTTGAAACAGAAAGGAAATGTTTTATATTCTCAAGTATTTGTGCCTAAAATTAGAAAAAATATCAAAATGCCTTATAAGTTTTCTTCATTGATTCCAGATTTTTAGCATTTCCAGGTGAAATTTGTTTTATCAGATGTTTCCTACCTTTGCCTTGATTTTTTTTCATCATCCACATGGGAAGTCATCAAGGATTCCTGTCATACAAATGACCATTATCTTGGATAGAATTATAAATAATTGGTCCAGAAATTCACAGAAGAATCTTATAAGGAACACTGTAATAATAAAATATTTTACTAGAACTGTAACATAATAACTATTATCATGACTGGATTTTGCTAGGTCTGAACTAGTGAACATCAATTTCTACAACAGTTGTTATCAGCTCATAGAATTTGAGATAATGGGATATATAACATTTCTAAAGTCACAACTTCTGGAGTCATGTGGTAAGAAAAAAACCCCACACCTTTCATAGCCAAATCATAAAAATGTGAATGTAGAGATCAACAAAGATATGAACACTGAAGATAAATAAGAAAAAAATAATATTCTGCTCTTAGTATAGAATAAAATTAAAAGAAAGATAGATTTCAGGTTGTTAAATCATTAGATTTACATTAGGCTTGGCAACACCAGTCTTAAATCTAGTAACTGTTTATTTTAATGCTCCATCTCTAACAATGGATTATATCACACTTGAATTATACTTTCATCTCTTTCAGGAAGGGTTGCTTAGACACCATGTTCACTCAGGAAAATCTTACAATAAAGTGAATCCAAGATGTTGCCTGAACATAAAATGATTGAACAACAGAGGGCTGCATCCTTGGCATGTTGCTAGAAGATATTTTCCTCCTTTGTGATGGTGGAAATGCAGCAGAAATGTCTACCTTCCTAAATTGCACAAGGAAACATCAAACAATTACTTTTCCATCAAAAATAGAACATTTAATGGACAATTTATTGACTTTAAAAAACTATGCTTTTGTTTGTGAGATTTTCCATTAACCTAAGGTCTCTTCTCAGGAAATCAGGCATTCTGAGTCAGTAAACTCACTCTCTGTGAAGAAAAATATTTGTTAAAATTAGCAAAGTTTAATAAGAAGAGGACGTAGTTCCATTTCAGCCATTATACAATGAACAGAGCTTTAAAGACTAATATTTTTCCTTACTTTCTTATTAATTTAGCCAGTATAAACATCTCACCTTGACAAAAGTGGAGAAACTATTTAGGGAGAGTGATAAAATTCAAGAGAGGTTCAAACTATGAGATATTCCTAAAGCAGTTATATAACAAAATAAATTAAATGGAACATTACAATTCAAAGCCAGTCAACCTGTTTGAAATGTTCTTGACAACTTTTGCTACTTGGCATATAAATTACTCACTCAGCATCCCTGGAAAGCAGTCTGGCACTTCTTACATTGAGGCTGATTGAAGACTGAAATCTCGTTTATTCCTTATTTTTTATCCTTTGGAAATGACAGCCACCCCCTCATAAATACATGAATAAAACCCAGGAAATTCCAGGCAAAATAGGTAATCAAAAAGAGTGCCATTATTTACAGGCTAACAGTGTCTGTAAGACTGTTTGGTGTGAAATATTACATTCCTGGATAGGGAGAAAGCATTAAGGATGTTTATGCCTACCGATGCTCAGATCTCCTAGTATTACACCAATAAGAGGACAGAGTTTCCTGCTCTCTGGGAAAGAAAATGGTGTGTCATTTCTATGGCAAGACTATAAAATTGATGAGGAATTCCTTATTGCAAAAGTCAGCAGCTCTGTGTTGTGTGGAAGATAATGAGCTAAAGGGCACATATTTGTAGAAGCAGTTTCCCAAGGGCACTTCTTCATCTATCAACATTCTTCTGCAGTTTTTTTCCTGCAAAACTCTATTGTTTACACTTACCATTTTAAACCAGACTGAAGGTCCACTTGGTTCATAATCATACCTTTGACACTGTCTGACTTGGAGCATCCTTTTAAGTTTTGTCCTGATCAGAACTATGTTTTTGTAATTCATTGCAGGATTCTGTTCCTGAGGTTTTTCTTCACAGCATAGTATGATCCTTAGCCAGGGAGAAAGTTCTGATAATTCCATTACTCTGGCCAGTGATAGGGTATTTTAGATGGAACAAATTGCTGATTGAACAGAATTTCCGACTGACTGTCCTTGAGATTTCCTGACAGAGAATGTCCCTCAATATTTCATATTTACTAGTTCAGTGATCTTATTTTATTTCCAGGAAACAGCACATATACTTAATGGAAGTCTTATATGCCTGATTTAAACCCACCTCAAGGATTTTTGTCAGTATCTTTCAGCAAAGAAATGGGTGATGCTGTTCCTTAATCAGCCATGAGGTGGCTGTTAAGTTTTCCAGAACTAATTTCATTCAAGGCATGCCTGCCCATTGACAGTCTAAGGACTTAATCGTGTTTCTGTCACAATCTATGTGAAAACTGATGCTGCTTTCAGCTTGTGCAGGATCAGCAGTGAAGGATATGAAGCTATTCAAGGCTGTGAAGGGACAAGAATTTGTAGGGTCTAGCAGGAAAAACTGTTCCATTTAGATCACATCTCATCACCTTTTTACTGTTACTAGTTAAATTTTGAAACATTGTAATTAAGGATAACAGGAAAGGTTAAATAATCTTATAACCTGTTGGTTAGTTGTTTGGTTTTAGTTTTGGGTTTTTTTCGGGACTTTGGTTGTTTGTTTCTGGTTTTTGTTTTTCTGTAATAATTCCCTCTGTCTCTTTTCTGTTTTGTCACACTGGTACCCACAATTGTACAAGTCACAGTTTCAAAAACTTCCTAGATCTAACTGATCTTGCAAAATTGCTGAAAAATTTCTCAAGAATTATTTTGACAAAAAAATTCCAAAACTTCTCCCACTGCAGTCAAAACCTGGGACAAAATCAAAAAGGAAATACAGGGGGAAAAGCAAGTTATTAACAAAACATGTTTCATTATTTTACTTTCATCACATAATATTATTGAACTAAATAAATTTAATAACAAAGAGTGAAATAGATTTAGTTACTCTGACACAGATTAGGATGTCTGAACCAAAGGTTATCTATAGTAAGACTGTAACATCCATTATACGTCATTGCACTGTATTTATTTAAAAAGCATTCTTACTGTTCAGAAATGCTGACCAAGGATGTAATAAACTGCTTCAGAAAGTGAAAATATATGAAATATAATGCATTTGTGAACAATAAAACTGACAAATTCATTTGAAGATGATCTGTAAAAGATCTAAGACTGTTCATATACAGATTGACGTATAAATATAATGTTGCTTTCCCAAAAATAAAAGACAATTCTCAATAAGATGTGCAATTTTTCATGTCATTGATTTGAATCTTCAGTGTTAACATTTACTTTAAACAGACACTGCTCTTACTTCTATTGTCCATCCTTATAATACAAGTCAAATCTTTGCTCACAGTAAGAGAATTCAGTTTTACATGAAAATTCTTTTACATCGGTATTCGTAGCTTCTGAACTATTCCAGTAGCAGCTTTTAATTCTGTTATCAGCCTTCTATCATTATGCATCTTATAATATGCCAGAAAGAAATATGTATCCCACACACAAAATAAGTTTCATCTGTATGGCCCGGCATTATGAGTTGTAGGCCTCCAAATTTAGAAAAATGCTCAAAACATAATTGCCCAGGCTCCCTGTGTAAGTGTGGAGGGTCTGCTGAGGGAAGACCTGAGGTTGTTCTCAAGACCACTCAGCTACACACTCCCACCAACCAGACTGGTATGGCTAGAGAGCATATAGGATCTTTCACCATGCAGAGTGTTTGCAGGTCATCTGCAGTCAGACCACATCATCTCAGCTAAACATCCCTGAGAACTAAATTCAGAGGCTGCTTTTAAGAACATAGACATGTTACTAATATGAACTAATAATGTCTTCCAATTTAACACATGTAGTTTGGCTTGCAAACGGCTTTGAATGTGGATGTTTCTTGATGTTTCTTCTAATGGTAGTACTTCCAACTATTTACACAGTCACCTTTCTATAGCTAATTGAACATCCTGATATTAAATTACACGCATATGTAGACTTCTTAGTCATCAGAATATGCTGCTTCAAGAAAACGGGAATTAATTACCTGGCAGTGCCATTGGATTATTCTGAGTACATATAATTGTTCCAAACTCTTGCAGTAGAGGAAGTCATTTTAGGCCAGTTTGAGCAAGAAAAATTCCTGCTTCCCCTACATGAGGCTTATACAACCTGAACAGGTAAACAGAAATTATGTTCATGCATCTGTCAAAAGAGCAATTCAGCATTTTAACAAGCAATTCCAGCCTGTCACATTACATATGCATGTGTTTTCAGAGGTAAACTTACTTCTTGATTACCTGGGGGAAGACTATCGCCTTGCACTCTTCTATCTGTTAGGTGGAAATCTATCAACTAGTAAGATATAGTTCATGTATTTGTAGGCATAAACCCTATATTAAATAGCTTACTAGTAACTTTGTACAAGTTTTTAGTTTTCTAAAATGTAGTTTTTCACTGTTGCTAAGAGTTTTCCATAGATGAGAATGTTTGTTAGATAAAGGGTTCCTGCTGTTCGTGAAACTGGACTCAAAAGAAGACATGGCATCTAGCAAAGGCAGTCAAAGCTGGTCCAAAAGCCTTGAAACTGTTCCAGAGGATCTGATACTATGCCAAGAACCAAATGCCAAGAAAGGAAGAAAAAGGGAGATGGTGGTCTTTTTTGGACCCTTGACTCACTCAGGGGTTGCATGTCGGATTTTGGCAAGGGCAGCAGTGTGGGACGTATGGTTTGGGAAGGGGGTTTAATGGATTATGTAATGGCTAGATATGAAAATTAGATAATAGCATAAAACTGTGAAACCTATGTGATTCGAGGTGCTCTACTTGGAAATTATTCTCGGGGCACCCAGCTCTGTAATAAATAGTACTTCTTACTTTTCAATACTCAAAATTAGTTTGGCTACTTACTTGTAAGGGATCAGATTTCACTTATATGTATAGCTATATACACTTGCAGATTTTCTTTCATAAGTCTGGGTATCATTATTATTCTGAGTAAATTAATCTGTATAAAATGGGCTGAACAGCCAAGTTTGTTTTACAGCTGCAACTGATTAATGATATCACTCCATGTCTTAGAAGCTAGAATAATTTGCCATCTTTCATAAATAATATAGAAATTATTGCTGTCTGCACAGAAGAAAATACACTTCTGTCTGTAAAGAATTAGTAAAAGTTCCTAACAGCAGAGTGCTAATTGATCTTTAAATTATTCATAGAATTCCTCTGGGTTCTTATCTTCCACAGGAGGGGTTTATTTTTTTTCTTTTTCCATGAGTAAAATGACTTTATCATTATTAAAATTTCCTGTGAAGTAACTGTAGCTTTTGTTTGGAGCCTGAATGAAGGACTGAGTCCATTAACACACAGATTTACACATTTTTTAAGTTAAGACCTTCACTAAAACAGTGAAATTTAGACATCAACAGAAGATTAACTGTCATTTCATAGTAATTACATTAGCACTGTCAGGAAAGTAAGGATAAATCTGTCTGCACAAAAATTTTGGCTAGGAAGCTTCACTGTTTCTCCCCTTTATTCATTAAAGTTTGTGTTTGCCTTAAATAAAATATGTTCAGCTATCTGATTAATGAGCTCTGTTAACCTCTGTCTGTGCATAATTCTGCATATGTTTCTTTGTCATGAGAAGATTCATATTTTGTGCTTAACTGTATGAATCTAGAAGGTAGTTTTTATCTCCAGTTCTGTTGTGATTTTTTTTTGTTCAGAGAGGTGTTTGTTTGCTCATTTGTTTTTAAATTACAATAATTTCGCTCCTGAAAATATCTTTAAGAAAATTTCCCAGGCACCCAAGAACTGCCTGGCCTGATTTTTTTTGCTGTTATGGTTACAACTTCTTTTCATTTCTAGAGATTATATATATATATATATGGTATATATAATCCTATATGTCTTATGACAGTATATTGACTCACACCAGAATGAAACTCTAATCCATAGGTTTCACTTTAAATGAAATCTTCATTATACGAGAAGGCACTGCGTGAGTGCAATTGCACTTTTGGTCAAGTTTTCCAAAACAAGAACCCAAGTTACTTGTACAAAGTCTGAGCATATAGAATTTCAGAAAATTATTTGTGCAAATATTAATTAATTAATCATGTAAGCAAAAAGAGGTTTCAGTTCAGAATTATCATGTGATCTTTTAGGGCATATATTTTACTTAAATAAAACAGGGACTAAAAAGATAAGTAAAATTCAAGACTAGATACCTACTGTGTGGATCACATTTGGTATAGCCTAGCTAAAGCAAAATCCACCTAAAATCTTCACTTTATATGAACTTCATTTCTTTAATTTATTTAATGTTAAATTCACTGTCTAGCTAACTACTGCAACACAGAGAGTGAGAGGAAAAAAACACCTGAGAAATATTTAGTCAGTGTTAGTGGTCTGTGCCATTTGGGATCTAACTTACGGATTGTATTTCTATTACCATGCACCGGGACTGATGTTGTCTGGATGTTTGCCCAAAAGACTTTCAGAGCTCTTCTGCAACTTATTTATTTCATGACCCAGAGATAAGACTAAAAGGGCATAGAAACACCTGTGACAGAAAGGAAAAATATGTAGCAGAAACATTCTACATATCCCTTATTCTTTTCTTTCTGTTTAGACTGCACTAAATGTAGTACTGTGCTAAAGCTTGTATAGCCTAATTGGAAGATTAATTTTATTCATGGAAAAGAATAATTTGTGTATTCCTTAATTAAGAAAATAATGCGGAATCAAAGAATACCTACATATGAAAAAGCTAAAGGTTAGAAAATTGCTAAGGAGTATGTCATGTATACCTGCTCCTTTCTTCATCTTCCTACATATCTCCTCATGGCCACTAAGATTAAATACCACACCCTTCAGTCTTTGACATGACTCAGTATGGGCACTAGATTTTATTATATATATCATCAAGATTTGTTGTCTGATGATATTTTTCATGTCATCAAGTAATTTGTGGCTTTCTTGGACTCTGAATTTTTGCCTAAATATGTTCTCCCTAAAGTTAGCTTTACTCCACAGTAAAATGGGGAGCAAAAGTAGCCTAACAATTTCCTATCAACAGTATAAAGAACAACTACTATTACTGTTTTTGCAGCAATACAAGCGTGGAAAATATTACAGAAAAGACTGACTTTGTGTCAGTGGTTGGAGTGGAGTTATCAGCTAAAGAGATTTTGATACAGCAACCAACATCCAGATGCAGTAGATGTTTTTTAAAAGGCAAATTACTTATCTGAAACCCAAATGCAGTCAGTGAGAGCAGGAAATAAAGAACATGTGTTCACAAAAATATCTACAGTCTGTTCTTCATTTTAATGTGATGTCTTTCTTTTGCTTTCCAGATGATTTTTTTTTTTAATATAGAAATTAACCTAGGATCAGACATTTTTAACAAAAAAAATTTGCAATCAGGCTAACAGTTTGTGTTTCAAGTGGAAGCCAAATATGAGTTTAAACAGCCAAATAATAAATTCGTTATCAAATGTCATTTCAAAGGTAGTGGTTCCAATCTGAGTCTCCATCCTTCCTCTTTTCTGACACTTAGACAGCATTCACAACTGTTATTCTTAACCTTTCTCTCCTACTCTGCCCCACAAGCTTCTTTCCTTGTTTTCAATGATCTTCCAAAATCTCTTTATAAAACTGATCAGGTGAGACTAGCTATTCCTCAAGTTTTCTGAATTGGTCTCACTTTATTTAGAATTACAGAGCTCTGCTTCTCTGTTATGCAAGTTGTCTAGTAAGCTCTAGAATCCATTTTCTTTGAAAGATGCTTGCTTGCTATTTAAAACCTGGATGACCTGACTCAGCTCAGCTCAATAAAGTGTTAAAAGTCCCTTAAATTTATGGATAAAACACAAGTCCATAGGTATTTTACTGGATTTTAGACCCTTGCAGGGTCCATTGTCTAAGTTTGATGTGTGTTTTTCTCATTTTTGCCTCTGAATCAAAATGTATGGTGTGATGCAGTTATTTACTCCATTTTTTTGTGTCAGAATCTTAATTGCATGTTCAGTGGAATGAGACACTTAAATGATTAAAAAACCCCTGCATACATCAGTACTTTTAGTTATATGCATTTTTTTTTTTCTTAAACTGCCCCCCCATTCCTTGGTCTCTTTATCTGTAACATAAAAATCAGATTACTCACTAGCTTAGGTTAAGGCATTTTGAAATATTAATTGAAAGATACTTTGCCAGCACATTTTTTAATTTATTATTGCATCTCTATTCAAATGGAAACTGAGACATAAGCAGCATGCAGGTATTGCAAGGATATTATAGAATCATGGAATGGATTGGGTTGGAGGGGTTAGAACAATGCCTTACAGAGAAGATGGGAACCTTTCTGGAGTGGAAAAGAAAAACTCCTTCTCCACTTTGCTTCGAATCAAGGCGCTTTCAGCCAAAAATGTAGAAAAAGGAAGCAACAATTATTTACTTTAATATATATATACATATATTAAAAAGGAACAAACAGTAAAACAGCAGTAACAAGAAAAATCACCCCAACAAACCCCACCTCCCTTTGCCCCGTCCGTGTTTTTTTTTAACTCAGTGTGGTCACAGTTGTGGGGGAACCGGCAAGTCCTGCAGGCTCACCACAAACGGAATGAGGGTTTCCCGGTTTTGCTGCTGAGACGGGCAGAGTCACTCCCCCGATACAGGAACAGCAGGAGATGGGGAGAAAAGCAGTCAGGATGGCTGCGAGCTCGGCCAGTGCAGACAGGTCTCTCCTCTCTTTTTCCGGAAGCTGATGCAGGGAAGCTGGTCCTGGACGCAGGAACTGAGCCGGTGAGACAGAATCAGCAGGAGGCGGTCTTCGTCCCGGGGCAGCGGGTGGCAGAAGCAGCACCAGCGAGACAGCACCAGGTCCTCTCCGAGGACTATAGCCGAAAAAACAGTGAGACCCGCTGGTTCCTCACAGATTCCTTATATCTTCCCGACAAAGCAGGGACTGGGGAGGAAGGCCAGCATACTCGAACCCCTCCCTTGCACAGCAATCAGGGCAGGAATGTGCCTGCTATCTAGGGCTATTAGTTTTCCAGTCAAAGACAATAGAGCCTTCTGCCCCCTGTTGAGGAATTCTGACCTTGGCTTTAGTTGGGTTACCTTCCCCCTTCCTCAGTATGCTAGCATCATGGTGGTAATGAAAAAATGTCTCAAAAAGAAATCTGACCCATGACAGACTTTAAGGGTCACTTAGTCCCAACCCTCCTGCCAGGGATAGGGACACCTTTCACCAGATCACATTGTTCAGAGCTCCATATGTGACAGTGGATAGATACTCATTACAAATATATGTTTCTAGCTTTCCATCAAAGCGCTGTGTAATCATTAATGCAAATTTTGGAGTGTTTTTTATTTATCTACTACTTTGATCTGAGACTTAAGCCTTCAGACTCCAAATACCCAGAATATCACCTCAAGCAGTGACAAATCTGTCAGTGATGAGTCAGTCGGTCAGCATGTGCTAGTCTACTTGGTGACTTTAGCATTCTGTAGAAAAAGACAACGATGGGAGTTTATGAAAAGATGTTCAAAAAGATTTGACAGGCAGGATAATGGCAAGCTAATGGCTCCTATACATATCTGTGAGGTGAGGATAGTTTCAGACAGACTAAGGCAAAATCTCTTATGTGCAAACTCTTAATTTCTGACAGATTTCTCCCCTCTGGAAACAGCTACAACCAATCACTTTATGCACTGCATTTTGGGAAGAATTGCAGTTGAAAAAATTGTAAGAGACACTTTTCTTATCCTACTAAGCCTGTTTATGTGTCATGGATTTTGTTCATAATTTTGTTACATTTTCTCTCTGCTTGTGTTCATAGCAGGAGGGAGCTTGGCTAAGACATATCAGAGCAGCTTTGAAATTACTATTCTTCAATGGTAAGAGTAGGATTGCTTCCTGATGTAACATTCCAATATGTCTCTTTTGTGTGTGGTGCCTGTCACTAAAATTCATGCAGATTCAGTCCAGTTCTCCAGTCCCATCTCCCATATAGGAGAAAGGGGACAACTTGTTTTGCCATTATGTTTTCATACATATAGATACTCTAATATTAGAGAAGTATTTTCATATTGAAAAGGAAAATATTTCTTAGACAATTCTGTGCATCTCTCTACCAGTTTGCAACTGTTCCCTACAGTACAATTTTTAATTTTCTGTCACTTGAAACTTTATATGTCTCAAATGAGAAGACTTCAATAGATTCTCTTTAAAAACCTACTTCATAATCTAATAAGGATTCTTGACAGCTTATTTTCCCTTCAACAGTCACTTAAATATTTCTTTACGGTAATTTTCATCAGACTAGACAGTTTTTCTGGCTATTTTTTTCTTTCAAATAATTAAAGACATTCCTTATCCAAACCATTTATAATTTTACATAAATGTATACCAGTACATATTGTGGTTATATTTATCATTCTATTGCTCCAACAACGTACCTGCAATCTTGAAGTTTGCCAATTCAGGTACCAAAGATTCATTAAAAATGAGTTGGAAATAAAATGGAAACTGTCTTAAGCACTTTTGGGAGACTACAGTATGCAAAAGCACTGTCCAAGCTGGAGGAAACATTGTTATGACAAGAGATTCTATGTAAAATTCAATCTACTGAACCAGACCATTCATAGGAGTAAAACATGTTGACATTTTCTGATGTTTTTGACAAAAGACAAATTACATCTTATAAAATGCTTAATAATTACTTTAAGGCAAAGAAAAAGTAAGACAACAGATTTCTTTAAAATTACAATCAAATGTGAAATTCTCTTGTGTTTCAACTTCATTTGGGAAGATTGAGTTTTTTGTATATAATATAGTATAATTTGTATAAGATAACCATTTTTAATACAAGAAAAGTATAACTCTAGCAACAAAAACACTTGTCCTGTTATTCAGCCTTGACTTATCTAATGTGCATTTCAGAATGCCTTCAACTGAGAACATTCAAAGGTTTAAGGCTCCATAGGTAGAAGGAACTCTCAGCAGCAAACTCAGTTTCAAAGAGAAAAGAAAAAACTAGCCCATCCCAGCACTTAAAACTATGAAATATTTTTGATTGCTTTCATCACAAAATAAGGAGATTCAACAAAACACAGTCTGAAAAAGAAATATTTTTCTATTTTTTTTTTTTTACATTTCTACATACCATGCCTAAAGTGTCTTCTTTCTCAATAAATGCTCATACAAAAAGGGTGTTTCTTTCTTACAGATGAAAAACAGACACAAAATTAACATAATTGTATACCTAGACTAGTCTTTAGAATGAGTTTTTTAAAAATTTATACTAAAGAGATTTCCAGCCTCAACCCAAGTAATACAGAAGAGATGTTCACAGGAACCAGCCTGAAAACATTCTTTGAGTTCTGATCTTATCTTTTGCTTGAACATGAATGCATGATGATTGTAAAGGCCCTGTGCAGTTCAGGTCCAGCTCTTGCCTTCATGAACCATAAGAACACATTGTAGGAGTAGGAAAAATGTTTTCCTTATCATGAATAACTGAAAGCACAACTGTTCATTAACAGGAGAAATTAGAACAATAATTTTTCATTGCCTTTGCCTCCTTCTTCAGCTTTTCAAATATACCTCCTGGTGAGACTGCCAGCCTTGGAAGCATCCCCCACACAGGCTGCTGTTCTTCCAGAGCCTCAGAATTAGACTGACAGTGACATTACAGCTGGCAGAGGCCAGGATGGAAAATCAATGGAGAGTGGAATCTGCAATATCCACTGATGAGCTTTCAGGGTGGTTGTTCTTTGTCCCCTTGGACCTTGAAGGTTTGCCCAGATCTTTGTACAATTTGTCTCTTCGTTCCATGGTTTGCTCCATTGATCCTTCAGACTTCAACATAGACAGTCAAACCAGCACTCTTTTTCCATGTCACAAGAAGACTAGAGCCTCTTCTCTTAACAAACTAAAATTGAGGCAGAGAGCTATTTGGCAAAGTTTTACATATGCTTTTTAATGCTCTATCTTTAATTTATATAAAGAAAACATGGTGCCTTTTGCTCCATAAGTGGTTACCAAAATGTACCCATTTGAGCAAATAGCGTGTCATTAATATTAAACTGTTGCCAGCACTTGATAAAATATTTTCCCTACTTATTTTTATGACAGTTTTAGCCCATAAGTTTAGCAGTATCATTTCAGAGACACCAAAGTTGAACCTTGGGGATCAGTTTTCCCACTGATTCACTAGATAAAATTTATTATGTTTACAAACTTCATCATCATGTTCATAAAGTTTTTGTTAAAGAGAAATGAAAGAAGCTTTGTGTTACCTAACATGGTATTTCTTTGCAACTTTAATTTAAAGCAACTGTAGCAATAAAGAAGGAATGTGTTTCTTTTTTCAGTGTTTAAATACAAACTGGTGAATATAAGTTGTGCATACCAGACATGGGCTGCTCCTGCATGAATTAATAAAAACAAACTGAATTTTCATTCCCTCAACTTATGAATGGTGCCAGTCTTACAGTGGGATGTCTATACTATTATGTGCTTAAGAAAATACACAAATTAAAAGCCAGGCTATAGACGTGCACATTTTTGAAAGTAATTTCAAAGTAACTGTATCATAAGGGACTAAGTTGTTGCCTTGTGTTTTTGAATTTTAGTTAATACCACATTTTATTTTAAGTAATTGCCACCCAAGGCACAGTGAGGAAATGGTAATCAAATATTGAGTCCACACATAATGATTCCACTTTCCTGAAGACTGAAAAGCCACCAGCAAAACCACAGTAACATTTCCAACACTACTTTTCCTTAAAAAAGGCAGAATACAAATTCATTTGTGTCTGGATAAATTAAAAATAACTCTTCTAGTGTCTACATCTTATATGAATTAAAGTAAGATGATCTATTTTTCTACTGCTCCTACTCTAGACTTCTGGTCACAGCTTTTTGTATATTTAAGAACTTCTTGTCTTTTTATAATGTCACACATCTTTACTGATTAGTAAAGAAATGTCTCTGAATACTGGAAAATGGAAAGGGGATCTTGAGATTCTAATGACTAAATAAGCTTGTGGAAGAATATTTATTTATTCTGAAATATATTGAAATTATTGTACATACAAATTGCCTGATTGAAGACAGTGAAAATCACTTGTAAAGAATACATGTCTAGGCAGGGACAATTAGAGTGTTTATTGCAAGACCATCACAAAGTATGCTAAGCTGTGCTCTGGACAATATTTCTACAGCTGGAAAATTAGTTAAATCTCTGCACTCATGCTATTTTGTGAGGTTTTACTGGGGTAGCCAAAAGTGAGACACTCGCTAAAATAATACACTTTGTCTAGGAGAATGCATTTCCACTGAGGCCTGGGCTTTGAGAGAAACCACCAAACAATGCTAATTCATCATGGAAATCATGTTCAAATCTTGAGCACTTTGAAATGAGTGGGAAAAGATACAGAATCACATGTAACATGTGACAAAGAATTTAATACTCACGTAAGCAGTTGCAAAAATATAATAAACGAGCATCTCAGCTACAAACAATTAGAGCTTCAGTAAACCACTACTGGTGGACAAGCTAATCCACACTAAACTCTGCATCCTCATATTGCAATTAAATACAATACAGGTGAAATGCATGATCTTTCATTTCTAGCCAGGAAAACTATACTTTTAAAACAAAAGCATATTATTAAAATGTTCCTATATTTACAAACCAGAAAATTGATAAATAGAATAGAATTGCAATCTTCATGGCTTCGTCCATCAAACTAAACCACATCTTGTTCTCCAGCTGTACAGTGGGAATGTCCCACATCAGCTGCAATTATCTGGTTGTGATAGGTGTTCATTACCTAAAAAAAAAAAAAAAAAAAAAAAAAAAAAAAAAAAAAAAGAAAAAAAGAAAAAAAAACAAA
>VYZS01098362.1:39839-81948 GCA_013400695.1 Neodrepanis coruscans
AAAAAAGAAAAAAAGGTACCAATTACCACTGCAACAATTTGCCCCAACACTTCCCCTTGCCCTCCACCTTTTACTGCTCCTATATTACAGGAAAATCCAGAACTCATCTTGGCCAAACCCACATACACTTATGTCATTACAAGAAGAAACATTACATTGTTTCTTCTCTGCCGGTGCTAAAAAGCAAAGAAATAGGAATCACAAAGAGGCAGAAGCTTTATGTTTACAGAGACAGACTTCCATTCTGGAAGTTACAATGTAGATGTAGAGAAGGTTAAAATAGCAAGTAAGATGAAGAGTAACCTTAGGTTGACTCTTAAGTTGAGAGCAGAGATATGATGCATTAGAAAGAGTACTCAAAGGATAATTTTTTTCTAATAAATTAATTGTTCCTGGGAAAGACTTTAAGGTGCTGGAGCATTTCCAGAGAAGAGCAATGAAGCTCATGATGGTTCTAGAGTACAAATCTTATGAGAACTGGTTGAGGGATCTGGGGTTGTTTATTCTAGAGAATAGGAGGCTTGAGAGGCTCTCTACAACTACATGAGAGGAGGCTGCAATGAGGTGGCATTTGGTCTCTTCCAGGTAACAAGTGACAGGATAAGAGGAAATGGCCTCAAGTTTCACAAGGGGAGATTTAGACCAGATATTGGGAAAAAATTTCTTCTCTGAAAGGGTTGTCAAGCACTGGAACATGCTGCCTGGGAAATGATGGAATCACCATCCCTGAAATTGTTCAAAAGACATACAGGTGTGGCACTTGGGGATATGGTTTTGCACTGAACAGAAGTGATGCTGGGTTAACAGCTGAACTTGATGATCAAAGAGGTCTTTTCCAACCTTAACAATTACATGATTCTGTGATTCTAATTGTTAGCCTGAGTCTGTGTCTGCACTGAAGCAATTACTCCAACCCTCTTACCAATCATAGCAAGCTTCATGAATAATATTATCTTCCCAAACATGACAGTAACACTTGAATTTTCTGTCAGTCTTGCCCAACTCTAACTTCTGAAATGTGGCCAGAAATTGTAAGAATGCTGTCAGACCTGGGCAACAAATAGGTCAAAGACCATACTGGATACTTTAAAGCTTAATTGAAGTGATAAGACAAAATGGATAGAAATTGTATTACATTTTTTACCTATAAATGTAACAATATTTTCTAGATCAGAAATCTCCCAATTTTCCCAACTTTCCTGTATTTCCACAGAAAATGTTTCTTATTTTCTTCTTATGCCTGTGGCAATATTCAGTCATTCCCTCTAGGTCTTTTGCATGTTCCTTAGCTTCTTTATGTTTCATTCAAAACTCAACCAAGCTCAAAAATCTTGAGTTTTTGCTAAAAGCCTACAAAAACAAACAAACAAACCAACCAACCAACCCAAAAACAACAAAAGAAACTCCAACCAACCAACCAAAAAAAAAAAAAAAAAACCCAACCTTAAGAAAGACTGCTTTTGTTGCTGACTTAGAAAAAATTATGTGGAATTATGCTCTAGCTGTGATTCCTTAACTTAAAGAAGTTTTCAGAACAAAGTATAAAGAGAAAAACTTAATTTTCAGTACAAAGCATAAATAAAAAAACTTAATTTTCAAGAGAGCAGAGTAAGGAATTATATGTCCTGTGTTTCATTTTACATTGGGATCCAATAACAACTGGACATTTACCAGGATCATTCTATAAATTTATGGAGTGTTTGAGGAATTTCCTACACAAAGTGTCAGAAACCAATATCACAATAAAGGTAAATAATGTGCTATGGAAAATATCCATCTTTTTTATATTGCCAAAGATGTTTGCATACTTACAGCAATCAGAAAAAGTCCATATTCTATGTATATCTTCAATGGAACCTTAAGATCACTGTAACATATGGGATCTTTGCTCTTAACTTCTGGGGGGTCAAGATTTCTAAGAAATAATTATTGTTTATCTTCCTAGTGGAAAACAATGTATATAGAATAGATTCGCAGTTACATCTTATAGTGTCAAGAATAGAAAAGTCATAGAACTGTAGAACTGAATGTCAGAAGGAATCATTAAACTAGGTCCTGTACATATGCCTAAACCACATGCAAAATACATGATTCAGACCATTATGAAACTATACAGGCAGTCTATATAAGGTATATTTACAGGTATATTACTGTCCTGGTTTGGACACTAAGGGTGTTAATAGTGACGAGAGAACACAATAGAAAATCAAGAACAAACCAACAAGTTTTATTTTACACACAGAGAAAAACCCGACAATAGAAGCGCGAAGAAGACAAACTCACCTCCTCTGAGGCTGGCTGCTGGTGTATGGGAGGAAGCTAAGATGGTGCTGGGTCCTTGCTGAGGTTTCCTGAAAAGCAGGAACAATAAAAGGAAACCCAGGGGACACCAGGGGACAGAAATACCACAGCTGGTGAAAATGATGTGGTCCTCAGGCCCTGCGCTGCCTCCGGTGCTGCTGAAGCTGCACTGCCGCTTGTGTTGTGGGAAAAACGCTGAGCAGAGATGAGTGAAGATGCAGCTCCAATGACCAACAAGCCCTGAAAGAGAAAGATGGCCTCCGGGATTGCAGCTTTATAGGGAGTCTAATTCTGCGTGATCTCGGAGTCCCTCCCAGGTGCAGGTCACCTCCAGATTGGCTAAATGGTGTCCAGGAACCACCCCTGTGCCATGAGGAAACATGGCAGCACTTCCTGCCGAAATGCCTTGTGGCCAGGGCCCGAGGGTGGATGGGGCCACCTGCGGAAGCAACGGGGTGCCCTGGGGGCCCCAGGCACTGGCACCGGGCTGCCCTCACTCCGCGTGACAGCGGCAGCCACTTGCGGTGGGTGGTTCTCTCGCCGCAAGGGCCTCCAGCATTCACTGTTTGGCACCACATTTCACACGTGCAGGAAGCCCAGTGCGCGTGCAGGCAGTACCAGGAACAGCTGAGCCAAAAACCTGCTGGTGCTTGGCAGAGGTTTTCTGCTGACGCTGGCACCCAGGGGGGGCACTATGCCTGCCGCGCCACCGCCGGGGCAAGCCAGTGGGGCCATGCCCACAGCAGCCGCTGGGCAAACGCTGGCAGCGGCATCTCCCAGCAGGCAGATGGCCTCGGGCCGCGGCTGGGCGGTGAACCAGCATGGGAAAGGGGCTGCAGGGCTGTTCCCGCCACACGTCCCGGGGACAGAGCGGGGCACCTGCGCTGGCCCTGCCACACCCCCCAGTAGGAAGACGGCCCTGGGCTGCCGCCACTGGCAACCCAGCATGAGAAAGGGGAAGGCGGCTGTCGCTTTGCTGACCGCGGAATGGAACAGAGCACCCCCCACCCCGCACTGCAGGGCTTCGCTCCCCATCCCTGCTGCCGTGCACACTCAGAGCCATGCCGTGCTGCGAAGTCTGGAGCTTGCTTTTTTCTGAAATACAAGAGAACGTTTAGAACACCCCTCATTCCCTCCCCCCTCCCCAAAGCCTCTAAAAACCACCCAAAACTCCCCCAACCCCCCTCCCCATCTCCCCAGAAGAGGAAAAAAAATCTGAGAAAGGGAAACATGTTTTAACAGTTGAGAATGCTTGTTTCACCCCACAACAATTATTTTTTCATATGGGAATGTAACAGCTCAGAGAGAACATGGAATCACTGTCTTTGGAGTATTTCAAAACACAACCAAACAAGTCCTTCAGCAGCACAGTCCAACTTTGAACTTCTCCTTGCTTTGAGCAGGACTTCCAGAGGTGCCTTCAAACCTTTTTTGGTCTGGGTCTATTTTATTATTATTATTCTAATTTCAGTTTAGGTAAAATCTAGATCTAATAAAACACAAATGTTGAATTGTCTACCATTGTTTAAAAAGGTTTGTTGCTTTCCTTAGCTTTTAAAAATTAATCCCAGCAACATAATTTTAGACTAGGAGCAACAAAATCAAATCAAGACAGCTTGGTGAAGGCATTCAAATGTAGTCCCATTTTTTCTTAAAAAGTTTTTAAGTTTGAGATTTCATGTGATAGTAAGTATGTTTAAAGACATTGAACAATTTGTTAATATATGGCAAGAGCAGAATCATGCTGTTTGTGAAGGCAAAAAACCATCCTTTCAAGACGAAATTGTAAATGTGACCTAAGAAAGAAAATGTTGCTGGCTCATATTTCCAGAAAATATACATCTAAACATTAACAAAAACTTTGAAAATAAAGGAATCAGGGAAATTTTCACATAAGAATTCTTCCTTTGTCAGTTGTCTGAACTCCACTGGGAGAAGTGCATTTTGCCTCAGGTAAAGTTTGCCTTTTGTGTTTAAATTAACTAAGGGCCCAGCCCAGAACTAAGTGAAACCTGTAGGAGAATGAGCACTACATTAAGGGCAAGCATCTTAAACAAGCGACTTCCAAGTGCTCTTATAGAAATCTAGATACATCATTGTCTAACGATATGCCTTGCAACTGTTACCTCCTTTCTTAACTTAGTTTGAGCTATCTTGTTCTATTCAACTTCAAGCACTTCTGATTATGTAAAAAAAAAAAATCCCAATTTAATATCTGACAAGATTCTTAATCTTTCTGAACCAAGAAAGAAGGTTATCCTGCAAAGTAATTTCCCCTGGGGAAGTAGGAAGTCTGCTGAGAAAACACTTTAAATGACCTTACAGTATTGTGCTGCCACATCCCATATCTGGAGATTTCTGTACATTAAAAGAAAGGAGACCAGTGATGTACACAGCAGAATGAAGGAATAATATCCACAATATCTTCTATCGCTGGGATAGAAGTAGGCATGAGAAAACTATATTTGGATAANAAATGCCTTGTGGCCAGGGCCCGAGGGTGGATGGGGCCACCTGCGGAAGCAACGGGGTGCCCTGGGGGCCCCAGGCACTGGCACCGGGCTGCCCTCACTCCGCGTGACAGCGGCAGCCACTTGCGGTGGGTGGTTCTCTCGCCGCAAGGGCCTCCAGCATTCACTGTTTGGCACCACATTTCACACGTGCAGGAAGCCCAGTGCGCGTGCAGGCAGTACCAGGAACAGCTGAGCCAAAAACCTGCTGGTGCTTGGCAGAGGTTTTCTGCTGACGCTGGCACCCAGGGGGGGCACTATGCCTGCCGCGCCACCGCCGGGGCAAGCCAGTGGGGCCATGCCCACAGCAGCCGCTGGGCAAACGCTGGCAGCGGCATCTCCCAGCAGGAAGATGGCCTCGGGCCGCGGCTGGGCGGTGAACCAGCATGGGAAAGGGGCTGCAGGGCTGTTCCCGCCACACGTCCCGGGGACAGAGCGGGGCACCTGCGCTGGCCCTGCCACACCCCCCAGTAGGAAGACGGCCCTGGGCTGCCGCCACTGGCAACCCAGCATGAGAAAGGGGAAGGCGGCTGTCGCTTTGCTGACCGCGGAATGGAACAGAGCACCCCCCACCCCGCACTGCAGGGCTTCGCTCCCCATCCCTGCTGCCGTGCACACTCAGAGCCATGCCGTGCTGCGAAGTCTGGAGCTTGCTTTTTTCTGAAATACAAGAGAACGTTTAGAACACCCCTCATTCCCTCCCCCCTCCCCAAAGCCTCTAAAAACCACCCAAAACTCCCCCAACCCCCCTCCCCATCTCCCCAGAAGAGGAAAAAAAATCTGAGAAAGGGAAACATGTTTTAACAGTTGAGAATGCTTGTTTCACCCCACAACAATTATTTTTTCATATGGGAATGTAACAGCTCAGAGAGAACATGGAATCACTGTCTTTGGAGTATTTCAAAACACAACCAAACAAGTCCTTCAGCAGCACAGTCCAACTTTGAACTTCTCCTTGCTTTGAGCAGGACTTCCAGAGGTGCCTTCAAACCTTTTTTGGTCTGGGTCTATTTTATTATTATTATTCTAATTTCAGTTTAGGTAAAATCTAGATCTAATAAAACACAAATGTTGAATTGTCTACCATTGTTTAAAAAGGTTTGTTGCTTTCCTTAGCTTTTAAAAATTAATCCCAGCAACATAATTTTAGACTAGGAGCAACAAAATCAAATCAAGACAGCTTGGTGAAGGCATTCAAATGTAGTCCCATTTTTTCTTAAAAAGTTTTTAAGTTTGAGATTTCATGTGATAGTAAGTATGTTTAAAGACATTGAACAATTTGTTAATATATGGCAAGAGCAGAATCATGCTGTTTGTGAAGGCAAAAAACCATCCTTTCAAGATGAAATTGTAAATGTGACCTAAGAAAGAAAATGTTGCTGGCTCATATTTCCAGAAAATATACATCTAAACATTAACAAAAACTTTGAAAATAAAGGAATCAGGGAAATTTTCACATAAGAATTCTTCCTTTGTCAGTTGTCTGAACTCCACTGGGAGAAGTGCATTTTGCCTCAGGTAAAGTTTGCCTTTTGTGTTTAAATTAACTAAGGGCCCAGCCCAGAACTAAGTGAAACCTGTAGGAGAATGAGCACTACATTAAGGGCAAGCATCTTAAACAAGCGACTTCCAAGTGCTCTTATAGAAATCTAGATACATCATTGTCTAACGATATGCCTTGCAACTGTTACCTCCTTTCTTAACTTAGTTTGAGCTATCTTGTTCTATTCAACTTCAAGCACTTCTGATTATGTAAAAAAAAAAAATCCCAATTTAATATCTGACAAGATTCTTAATCTTTCTGAACCAAGAAAGAAGGTTATCCTGCAAAGTAATTTCCCCTGGGGAAGTAGGAAGTCTGCTGAGAAAACACTTTAAATGACCTTACAGTATTGTGCTGCCACATCCCATATCTGGAGATTTCTGTACATTAAAAGAAAGGAGACCAGTGATGTACACAGCAGAATGAAGGAATAATATCCACAATATCTTCTATCGCTGGGATAGAAGTAGGCATGAGAAAACTATATTTGGATAAATTGGAAGGATAAAGAATATTTTATTTTTTTTAGCTGAACTCTTCAGAAACCTCTGTGTTAGCATTACTTGCAAAAAGCATTTTCTAAATATTAAAGTTGCACATAAACTCAACATAGAAGAAATCGCTCTAATAAACGTTAATTTAGTGAAAGTAGTTTATAAAACTCTTCTAATTTATATAAGCAAAATCAGCATAAGCAGGAAAAGCCATAGATAAGCTCGGCATGTTACAATGTTGCCTCACGTGCTCTTAGTTCTAACATCTACTGTACTCCACTGGCAACATCACGTATCCAGGAAAATAGATTGCTTATATACTATCAGGTTATCTCCTTCTGTAACCTGGAGAGTATATTATCACATTACTTGTCCTATGTCAAATGTTTGAATTTATTAAAATTGAAGGTGAGCTTAAAAAATAATTATAATTTATCCACTTATGCAATAATGTTGTATTTTATATTAGGTTTTGTAACTGTATGATTGCTATACAATAGGACTGTGTAGTGATAATTAGTCTAAAATTTTTTATTTGTTTTTCACTACAATATGAATGCTGGGATTTTTGTCAGAAAAGAAAAAAAAAATGAAGACAGATTTGGATTAAAGAACATTCAAGGACACAGGTAAAGAGAAACACCTAACATTTCCTTACCAGATAATTTTTCTCAATTTCTTTGATGAGGATTATGAATCAATGCTGAGTGCTGGAATCTTGCTGGCTTCAAGGAATGGGTTTAGAACTGATATGGGAATATGTGCCATCAGGAGGAGCAGTGGTGCCAAGGCACGGAGATATCCTGCTCCTGCCCAGAAAACCCAGGCATTTCAGCACCCACCTCACAGGAAGCCCACCAGCGCTCTGAGAACTGAAGGATGTACATTCTGACCAACAGCATCTGGCTAGTGGAGCAGCAAGAACTCTATGTCACTGTTATAGATATGAGAGAGCTGTAGTTATATAGTTTGTGAGGGTGAGTGAGGAGCAGATGGAGAGAGAACAAGCACTCTGAGTTTCTTGTCAAGTCTTTTTTTAAAAGACATTACTTTCTAAACCAGAGATTGCTCAGTGCTAGATATAGTGATTTTCCTATTATCATACTCTGCAGGTTTGATATGAATCTTAATAATTCCTAATTGCAAAAACTGCTTAGGGATCCATGAATAATAGCTTCTGTGGAAATACACATAATTAGTCATAGATATATTCAATTAAAATAACTGTCACTGGTGTCTGAATTGCAGCAGTGCCAACAAGCCCCAAGCAGAGACTGCAGCCTGTACAGAAGTGGCCCCTGTGCTTGAGGAGACAGGGTGTCAAGAGCCAGCACATCTTTTCCAATTAGTGAGTTCAGTAGAAAAGGTGGAAATGATTGCAGAGGTAGGAAGTGACTCATATGAAAGAGATCTGCAGGTGAGCTGCCACATTAGACCCAAAGACTGAGCAGAGTGAAGAAGGAAGAATCACACTCAAAGAGGCATAAGAGAAAAAGACCCTCTAAATGTCCAGGGCTGGGAGCCAGCAGAAAACATTAAAAAGTGTTTGTTTTAATGTTTTGCTCAAGTTATATTCTGGAGAATAAAATTGTGCCTGAAAAGAAACCCTCACACTAGTTTCTTTCAGGGCTGGGAAAGGTTCATTGCTTTCACACCAATAAGATGATGTTTTCCAGGGCCTGTAAGGTCAGATTCTGTAAAAACACAACAAATAAAGACCATCTTCCCTCCAATTCTTTCCACTTGCATGTACAAGTCATACCTTATAGCTGCTCTGTTGAAATATCTAGACTGTCCAAAACAAACTTTTCCATTTCCAGACAACTGTAAATATCCACTGAAAAAAAAGAGCAGATTCTTTTAAAAATATTAATGCCAACTTACATCACAGAAAATTTAGATAAAAGCCCATTATTTCTAGACTAAACGTATAACAGCTATATTTTAAACTCAAAAATCCATGTCATCAAGTAGAAATGGAGTGAATGCTAATTATAGGAGGTATTCATTACCAATAATATTTGCAGACTACACACATTTTGGACAAGTTGAAGCTATGTGCAGTCTAAAATCTAAGACCAAAGAAAACTTTTTGAAATTAAAGTATATATCATAGGTACGTACCTGGAAGAAGGGTGTTGGGAAAGGAGGCAACTCACTCAAATAACAGTTTGGAGAAAACTAAGACTATTGTGTTTGATTTTTGCTCTACTCTGCATTCTTCCCTTCATGAGTATGGGTGTATTCATGAATATGTAAATTTTTGTTATTAGGTTGGATCCCACTGTGATGCTGGCACATAATTAGAAGCTCATCATTAATGATTTATGAGGTGATGCCATGCTAGTAGCATTTAGAACAAAACTACCACAAATAATTTTTTTTATACTTTGCCAGGGCTATTCCTAACAGTAGCCATGTTATTGAAGAACTATAAGAAAAACACTAGGCCTTCCTTCTAGAAGTAAGTTCATAAAACTGATAGGATATGGATACATTTCTATAGGGAAAAAAAAAAGGCACTGGTGAAGATGTAAAAAAAAAAAAAAGAAACAAAAAAAAATCTCAGGAAAATATTTCCTTATGTTATAGACGCCATGTGACACAAGTGCAATTAATAGGAGTAACTCAAATTAAAAAAAAAATGAGTAAAAAACTCCCAGAAAGAACAAAAAATTAAAGGAAAAAGGGAACAAAAAAAATACCGCAAGAGCTATAAAACTTACAACAACAACAACAAAAAAATCCTACTTATTACTTCACAAATCCTTCCAGATAAGGGTCTAGTTTCTGATGGGAATAGAGTATTTTATTTAATTTCTAGACCTAAATTACTTCTTTATCTATATAGATAAAGATTCAGTCTTGGAAAGAAAAGGCATAGAGGAGGGATCTCCTCTTGACAAGATGGAATGAAGAAGAGGAAGCCATGCTTTCTTGATAGTGCCCATTGTCACAATAAGAGAATCAAAACAAAACTCACATAAAACATTGTATTTCATCTGAACACAAGAAAACAAGGATTTGTGAAGTCTCCCTGTGTGAAGACACTCAGTGTCTGACTGCAAAGGATCCTGGGGAAGCTGCTCTAGCTGACTTGCTTAAGCAGAGCGTTTGGACCAGATGATCTTAAGAGGTCCCTTCAAACTTAAATGACTATGTGATAGTCCCAACTACTGAAAGAAGAAAGGTCTGTGAGGAAGGTTAATATCTTTTACTAGGCCTCATAGGAAAGCTGGAAAACACTTTGGGCCACACAACCAAAATTAAACCTAAGAAGCAGCCACAAGAAACCTAATAGTACATAGCCATACTTCCTCTAGTTTACTTATCATAACCAAGTAGATAACAATATTATACATTATTTTGATGTATAATAACAAAACAGTAGTTAACAATCACAAAACAGAAGTTATTAGCAGAGAAAGAAGACATCTATCGTTAACAAGTTAATGCTTGCATGGCTCAGTGGTAGGGTTGAGCAAGTTCAGTCTCATTTCATGTAATTATATTGATAAATTATCAGGAGCATACAGCTGAGATTTTTGACCTTCTTAACTGAAATTTTTGACCTTGTTACTCTTGGATGTAGTCTTTAATCAGTCTTAAACAATCAGTGGATCTTAAACCGCAATGCTGTTTCCTCTTCTTCTATGATCTCTGTGCAGTCTGGAATGCCAGATCTGACATGGTTTTCTTTAGGTTTCAAAGCTGGCTAGTGTCTGAGAAGCATGCTCCTTTAAAGGACCAATAACACAGTACTACTGGTCCAGGGGATCATCTACACCATGGAACTGCCAACCCAAATTTTATTTTCATATGTGGCCCATCTGACAAATGAACAAAAAGTAGCTGCTACAAACGACTTCATCTGTGCTCAGCTATGTTCAAACTGATGTAAGGGAGCAAGCAGTATTGTTTACAATGGACCAAATACAGGCAGAGGAAGCACAAGAAGAAATTAAACTACAGGAGTCTGAACTGACCTTCAGCATGGAAATGAATGTCTTCTTACTTCCTCAGCCTCTGAGAAGAACAAATAACTAATGGCAGACCTTACTACAAATGTCGGAGGAGAGCCAATTGAAGGAGAATTCACATTTGTGGTGACTGGTACTGAGGTCACTCCTCATTTAGTACAGAAGATAACTGATTATAGAGTGACAATGGATAAAAGAAGCATTTAGAAGCTTATCTCTGCTCTCAAATTATGTTCTGAAACCAGATTTCCTATAATGTAGTTCCAGAGGGGATATTTTCCATTTTGAGGAATGTGGTTCCATGACATTTTCAGGTGATGGAGACATAAGAAATCACAGTGGACTTTTCCTTCACTATCAGCTATGTTCATGTTACTGCTGGGTTGTGTATATATATCCATTACCCTGTTTTCTGTTCTTTTACCTCGCCCCCTCCACTTTCATGTTAGGTTCAATAATTCATCAACAGGGAGGAGCATGGTTCAATTGTTACAACACCTATAGGTCACTGTCAACACTTTTCGGCAGTCATTTATGGATGGACTTGCAAGTAGCTCATGATGTCCACATCTTCCATATTACTTCCCTGCCTGATGTCAGGCACATACAATAACCACGATATACAGTGTGCAGTTACAAGGAACATTAAATCTGACTGTCTTTGTGCTAAGTTGTTTCAGTTGTGCCTGACTGAGTTTTGGCCCCCACCATGCTGTTTCAAACAATTAACAGTCAGTTTGGGCACCAGTGCAATCTGCAGTGTTTCTAGAAGACTTTTCTGAATTTCAAAATAGTTTAATAGCACATGAATTTCCAGTTAGCCCCAAGCCAGAAAAGGGTCCTGGGCAGGTTTATGTTACTAGTTTATCTATCTGATAGCTACAGATAATTAATATTAATTCATATATATATATAATATAGCCTACCAAATTTATGATACCTGGAACTATAGAATTCTTGAAAGGCAATATTGGTTATTTCCAGAGCTTCTTACAGTACAGCATTAAAGCAGCTGGATAAGTGAAAAGTATGGAAACTGAAGCAATTTTGGTCTTCAGCTGGAATCTGATCTTGTCTTCTCACATAGGTCCTCTTTGCCGTGATTATATTGCTTGGCCCTTGTGATATCATGGAGAATGAATGTCAGAAGAGGAGATATGGAGCCCATATGAAACCAAAGCTATGAATGACTGCTCCTTCACTGAATTAGGAGAGCCAAACCATAAGTGAAATCCTAGATGGCTACTTGTGCAAGCTCCTCACAATTGCCTGTTGTAAAGCAGAGTCATGCATATGTTGGGTGACAGTAATAGATTCCAGATCAGCATATTTTGTTCGGAGTTGCAACTTTCTCTGACACATCAAACCTTACAGCTCTCAGGAAACTGGAGATTCTGGAGCCCATGAAAATACATTTCCAAACATTTCATCTGCTTACACATCACAGCCCCTGAAAATCCAGGCTTATAGCTGCTATCAACATAGGTCTTCCATTTTCCAAAACAGGCCACTCTTACAGTGCTTCCACCCAGCCTTTACCAATGGACCATGCAATTTTAATTACAATCTGACTATTTAACAAGCAAACAGTGCAAAGATTTTCTGGAAGTTAAGTCAACATGTGTATGACTCAATGTTCACATAAAAGTTTTTTCCTTGTTTGACTTTTTAACTCAGACTTTTTGGGTCTTGAATATAAAGTTATTCTGCAGTGGATGTGATTTTTTTACATCATCTTTTACAGTTCTTCCATTTGTGTAAACATCAAAGCACAGCTTTGACAAATGACAGTACATGAGGAAATGAGGAGTTCAGATTGGACATTAGGAAACATAGAGGATGGCTCATTACTAGAACAGAGTCCCTAAGGAAGTAGTCCTGGCACCATACCTTCCAGAGTTCAAGGAGTGTCTGGACTGTGTTTTTAGTCATATGCTTTAGTTTTACACAGTCTTGCATAGAGCAGGGTGCTAAACTCACTGATTCTTATGGGTCTCTTTCAACTTGAGATTCTATAATTGTGTTTGCATTATATGGGATGTAGTTAAGACCACAAATAAAAGATCAGTATAGACGTACAGAAACAGAATTTAAAAACTAACACACAGAAGAATAAGGGACAACTAGCAGGAAATATACAGGATATCATGGGATCATTTAAAAAACCCATTTATGGTATGGGAAAGTGTAATCATTTACAGCATCAATGGGGACAGTTTCTGATTTCTAAGGACAAACTGTCCTGCATAAATTCCTGATACTATAATCTTCAATTCACACACTGATAGCTTGAAACAGATGTTCTTGTATGTGATATGTATAAAAATCAGGTTTTCTGTTCTTTCCTGAGCAATATACTCTATTAATTCAATAATTTACAAAAAGAAATTATAATTGTAAACTGATAAAACATTACATTCATTACATTGAATAGAAATTAGAAAACTGTCTTAATAGACAGTGCACATCACCTGGGAACTGTAGATTTCTGCTATGATAAAGTCACCAGGGAGAATTTTGTCTACTTGTATAAATATTGAAATAATATCCTTTTATTGTGAAGACTAATACACTGGAAGGTATATCAATGAGACGACAGCAGGATCGCAACATTTCTCACCTGGCTGCAGGTGGATGAATTATGTTAATCCATTTAACAGGCATGCATTTAGGCTCAGTCTTTTAGATTTTGAGTACTGGGAATAGGTATTTAGCTCTGGATTGAATTCTGGGGGAAAAAAAAATCCTCAAGCAAACAAAAATCCTCAAAATTCCCCAAACCTGTAAAAAGTAAAAAGGAAATGTCACAGATGTTTTCAAGATTCACTTTTCTGACAAATTGTATGTGACAGACAGCTTTCAAAAAGCAAATAGTTGGCAAAGTATGAATGATCTTGGCAGAATTCAGTTTTCCCAAGTTCAAAGACATTAGTAGAAAAATGAATGGCAAATTAATAAAATCTACAAGGAAAATTTAGGAAACTGGAAAAATAATTCCGAGTGAAATTTTCTACTGACTTGTCCTCTCTGCTTTTCAGAAAAAAAGATTAATGTATCACCTTGGGTGTAAAATCCCTTTGGAAAGTCAGCCTCAAATGCATCCCTGCGGAATCTCTTTAGTGATCACAGAAGACAATAAATACATAGAAGACAGCAAACATACGTTTATCTATTTTCCCAGAAAGGAAGAACTCCAGCATGACAATAGAAAAAGAAAGACTTTTAAAATATAAGTTGTAAAAGAGACAATAAAATCCCTGGAAATAATAATGAAAACAAGAAATCTTGATCATATTTTGACTTTCAAACCCATAGGTTCTTTTTGTTGTAGTTTTCTTTCTCTGTAAAGTAAAAACAAAAAACTTGAAACAGCCAGAATGATGACAAAATCTTAGTGTACTGAAGAATGGAAGACCCTGAGAGAGCCATAAAGCATGTATTTTTTTTCAGCACACACATATTTAGTGAGATGAATCATCCCTGCTAAAACAATCTAAAGCAGAAGGAACTGGAATTTGCCTTGCAATTTCTACAAGCTTTCAGCTTCCTTCCCAATGAATTTAAGAACAGGTGGTGGTGGCTCAAGGTGCCCTCTTCATCTCTTTTAGAATGCAATAATCCTACTGTTGATTACTTAAAAAAATATAATAAGTATTTTAGATAATATAACATTTAAAAAAAACAACTTAATTGCTCCTAAAAACTAGGAATTCGATTATTTTTCCAGGATACATCTTCTCTCAAATTCTATTTTATATCTTTTAGCAATCAGATTAACTTCCACCATCTAATCATGTCTGAACATCTGTGTTCACAGCCTCAGTGGTAGCTACAATTCAAAGATCTTACCATGTATTACCCAATGTACCATGTATACTAGTTGGTGGAATATTTTATTCAAGTACATTCTACTCTTTCAGACATTACCTAACATATTTTACCCATTTCAGATGAATATCTCTTGTCTGACAAGCCTGGGGAATTCAGACTCAAGCAATTACAGGACAACAAAACTACTGTAATGCACACAGCCCTCCAAGCCTCCTCATCTCAGACAGCATCCTCCACACTCAGCCAAGCCCCTTGCAAAATTTAAAATCTTCTTTTTCATAAAATAGAGAATTTACTGCTCTCAGGAGCATCAATTACAAGTGCTATATATTCTTTGTATAGTAGTAGAGATAGTAGTACATAGTAGAGATGCATATTTTTGACAAGACAACCAGAGAAAACTTTCTTTGTATTTATCACTTGACATTAACACAAACATGCATGTACTACCATAAGTCTCCTAAAGTCTATAACTAAGAGTATGCAAATAAAGAAACCCTTCCCTGTAGAGATCTTCCACACAGTGTAGCTGCCCTGAAAACCAAGCTTCTCAATACTACATGAATATCACTTATGATGCAATTAATATTTCTTTATTACTGGTTTCCGTTACAAATACAATGATGATTTTCCTCCACAGTAAACACTAAACAATGAAAAAGTTTTATACTGGAAATGAAATCACCCTGTGTTTGGTAGGATACTGTGTTTCATCATGAAAAACAAGCAGATATGCCACATGCTTGACAGTAAAACTTCGTATTTAGATGTGGTAACTACCTATAGCATGGAACTGTGGAATTCTTTGAATTATATCAGGGTCTTTGAATTGTAAAAGAAAAAGAAACTGAATCCCTTTACTGTTGCCGGGAAAGTTCCCAGAAAGTCAGATGTCCTGTAAACTCATGAATGTACACTCATGGTAAGTAAAAGTCTGATTATCATATTTTTTATACAATTCTCTTGGGCTTTGCACATTTTAAAGCTAGAAGTCCTGTTAAAGACTTAATTGTTCAGTACTTACAAGAATAACGTCAAATTGTTTCAGACAAAAGAGGATCTTGAAAAGACCAGGATGTATCCCTGTCATTCTGAGTCAGGTTCCCCAGTCCTAGGCAAATGGATGACTTCAGCACTACTTCTTGCTTTAGAGGTAAGCTCTTGACTTTCTTTTTGCTATCAAAGAATAGAGCATTTAGGTAATGGAAGAGAGTTAAAAATAAAGACAGCTAATGCCACTAACCATAGGTGATGCTTTCTTTTGCTAGTACAGAAAGTGCTAGTACAGATTTAGACAAAATAATATGCAATCTGTATAGTCAGCCCAAGTTTCTTCCCCAATATAGGACATTTCTCTCCAGCTAGATCCCTAGGGATATTATCTATAATTATAATTTATCTTCTGAAGCGTTATAGTATTTTTGCTTATCTGTCTTAAAGAGCTTCCTTTGAGTTTGACTAATCCTGCAGTCAGAAACAAGTCAGTATTCTCTTCCTCTTCCAATCTCTCTTTGTTGTAATCTTCCTGGGAGTCTCTGCTATTCTGTACTCCCCAGAGTAACAGAATTCCAGCATGAAACCATTATAGAAGTTCTCCTGCTCTAATTTCTAGACATGTGGAAGGGAGGAAACAACTGTAACTTTCACTTCATGTACACAGACCATAGAGAAGATACTTCAATTACACTTTCTTCCAAAGCCAGACTTCAAAGAAGCAAATTCTTGTCTTTGTCCATAATATAAGATGCATAATTTTAGGGCACATTTGTTTCTATCTGTATAGACCTTTTTTTCAGGAATGGGAATATAATTATCTATGTTGTGCAATTGTTAACACAGTCCCTGGTACAGGGACAGTACTGGCACAGGGTGACTTCATTTTACATAAAAATTCTTGGGAACAGTTTGGGAGTTTGTTAATACAGGTGTCGCTCCACAGATACAAAAGCACGGAAAAGAGATTTCTTAAATGTTCACTGTGGGGTTTATTTATTTAACATTTCTTTCACAGCCATAGTATCTCTTTTTCAGAGGAAAATAAGTGGTAAAATGCTGAGATAATTGTAAAACAGAGATCAGATGACCCAGAATTTGTTTCTATGTCACTGCTTCTACACACTCATAGGCATACATGGGTGTGCAGGGGAGAAAAGGAGAACTAAAGCCCCTAAGTGTGATCCATGTGCTATATCAGGACCCAGATTGTGGCTTTATTAATTTAAACAAAAAATTTTTGTTTATAATCTTTGATCCCTGAATTGGTTCCAGTGGATTTGTCAATATTCCTTTGAGGTCCTGTTGTGGGGTGAAGCTAAAACTGGTCTTTTTACCCCAGGTGAGCGGGGGCAGGGCCGCCCATTCCTGGGGTCCCGGCGGGGGGGAGGCGGAGCTGCCCTGTCCCCCAGGCCATGATGGGCAGGGACGGGGCCAGTCCCCAGCATGGCTGCATTCCCCACCCGCGGTGTTGGTGCGGTGGCCCCCTCCCCCCACCATAGTCACGCTGGGTGGTGTGGCTGTCCGAGTTTGGAGCTTGGCGCCGCCACAAGCTGTGGCGGCGCCGGCGGCCACGCCAGTGCCGGCAGCTGTGCTGGTGCCGGTGTGGCATGCGGCCACGGCAGTGGTGCCGGCAGCGTGTGGCTGCGGTACCGGCGGCATGTGGCTGCGGCGGCACGGGCACGTGGCAGGCTTGGCACGGGGATCCGCCGTTCACCCAGCCCGGCAACTGAGGCGTGGTGGCCGCCGATGCAGACACGGCCATGGCACTGAGGGCGC
The DNA here is from genome assembly GCA_013400695.1 of Neodrepanis coruscans. NCBI lineage: Eukaryota > Metazoa > Chordata > Aves > Passeriformes > Philepittidae > Neodrepanis > Neodrepanis coruscans. The sequence continues at coordinate 57,271 of VYZS01098362.1, forward strand.
CGCCATCACCGGATATGCACTTCTGGCCTGTGGGGCCAGCGTTGTTTCCGGCCTGGCGCTCCCGTGAGCAAGCGGGGAGCGGGGCCCAGGTGCTGATCACCCAGTCAGAGGAAAGCTGGACCCCTGGGGGCCATCTGCGCATGTGCGAAGAGGGGTCCCCTATTAAAAGGGGAGAGCAGGCACCATCTTCCTCTTTCNAAATATAAAGTTTAGGTCTTGGTCTACATGTGAACATATGGTCCATCTAATTAGGTTTTGAATTTCTGAGATTTCTACAGTTTTATAGAATTGAAACTATATAATTTTACTGCCATATATTATCTTCTATTATAGAATGAATTTCTCGACATTTTAAGAAAAGATTTATTTGTCTGTTCCTATACAGAAACATGCTAATTAATTTATTTTTCTCTTGTCCAATATTATAGCATCTTCTATAGATTATTCTTATTTCTTGATTGGATAAACATCAAAGCAGATCTACTACAAATCCTCACACATGCAAACATAAATTTAGGTTTCAGGTTGTTTTCATAGATGTGATTTGGTATTCTCTGTTTGCAAACATTTTAGCTAGAAAAAATAATTTGTACTGGATTTAATAAAGAGAAATATAAAGTAGAAAATGCAACTAACAGGAATGTACAAAAAAGTCAATCAGATAATCGCAGAAAAAATTTTGTATTATCTTCCTTTATCTGATTTATTAACATTAAATTATTATTATTTTCTTTTTCCTTTTCCATAATTTATGAAATAAGTCTGCACATTGTCATTTCTTATTATGAGTCTTCTGTCTCTTCTGTTTATTGAAAGATCTAAACTTGTTTTCTTGGTGCTAAATAATTTCATGTCCTTTTCATGACATTTAAAAATCAATAAATCATAATTTTTAAAGGAAAAGTCAAAGCATGAATTTTTCATATACAGATTAATCTATAATCTGATTGTTCTGAATATGACTGTTTTACAGATCATGCAGCTAACTGAAAGGGAATGTGTACAAACTTCCTCATGCATACATTTCTTAACGTACCTCTCAAGACAAAAATATATATGGCCTATGGCTTCTTCACATTCTGAAAAGAATTAATTTGCTACCTACATAAAACTGGTGAGGTTCCTGGTCACTCTGTTGTTCAGATCGGAGACCTGTAAGAATGAATCATAGCCCTTTCTGTGACCAGACAGACACTGATGTCAGGTTTTGACATAGATAGCCAGGAGATTTCCCAGTTATGTGAACTCTGTGTACTCTGAAACATTAATGTACAGATAGGTAATTTTATTTGTGTATACATGTGTTTATATGTGTATAACAGAATATTGTAATTATGAATACTATTAGCAGTGTCAATAACAATAGAAATAATATTGCACAAACATCTATAGAATCATCATATTTCATTTTTTAGTTCATCACAAAAATATCTACCTCTCTGATAAGAGGCTAGATAGAGTTTGAACGATACTAGAAAAGCTATCAAGGCATTCTTGTTATATCACTGAAAACTGTGCTACTGGGTTATTAGAGCTCTTAGACCTCTCAAACTCCCTCTCCTTCCTTTTCCCTTACAAATTTGCGAAAGGAGTAAAGCTTTAAAACAGGTAGGAAAGTAAAGGAAGGCAGAAAGATATGTTAAACATCAGAAAATAGTTGAGAGGTATCAGAAGAACATACTTCTTGCCATTTCTAGTCCTGTGTACTACCTACTGGCCACTAATTCACTTGCAAATTTTTCCATGTAAATCTTTGAGGCAGCAGAGGAATCCTCAAGACAGCTATCCAGAAGGAATCCTATTTTTGTTTGACAGTTTTTGACAGAGAGCCAATCCCACTTCAGCCTCTCACGAATAAATACATAGTTATATAGTCATTTAAATAACATTTCTTATCCAAGGCTCTCCAAATACTTATCGAACACTTTGCACAGTAGTCTTAGTGACCCTAAGTGACCCTAAAAGAAGTATCACGTGCCTGAAGAAATTTCTCATTGCTTTTTCAACTCAGAGTTGGGCAATCCAATTCCAAGTTCCTAGACCTTTTCACTAGAACTAGCCAGACCATCTGCCATCCTCTAGCACATGAAGTGTTCTATACTTTCAAATGTGTGATGTGTTGATAAAGAACATTTTAATGTAATGTTGAATTTTTACAGGAAAAGCAGAAGCTTGAAAACAGGTTACAGTAGCCATTTGCCTGGTACATTTTTACCATTTTGTAACAGTCTTTCTGTAGACATAGTATGGGAGATGTGATGTGGTGTCTGTGTTTACCCACACTGTCTGGATTTCTGACTCCTGGTTACCTTGCTCTATATGTTACTGTCCCATAGTCAATGACAGACCAGGCTTAATTACCTCTGAATGTAACTCGGAAATGCTTTTCGGTGAATATATCTATGGAAAATCCCAGATATTTTAACTGTGGTTTTCCTTTTGATTGGTGAATCCTGAAAAAAAAAAAAAAAAAAAAGTGTTGTCACATAAAATAACTCCTACAGAAAAATATTGAACAAACTACAAATGGGCTTTACAATTTACTCCTGTGATGTATATTTTATAGGTTGCATTCATCAAAGGAAGCATAAAGGAATATTCATTCTTTTATTTTAATTTTTTTTACAGTCCTGTATTCTGAAGAACTATCAACACATGGTTTATGCTTTCAAAAGAACAATATTCCTTTACATGGATAATTGAGACTTTCTGCATTTCCATTTACAAATATGGAAGTTATTAAATTGATGATCTTGTAGGCATTCAAATTTCAGAGGGCAATAAATTAAGAGTGCTTAAAGCCAGTAGAGATGTTGTATCGCTTACTGTGATATTTACCTTAGGAGTTTATTCCATTAGGCTTCAAAGCTGTCCATGACTTGTTTATCTAATGAATAGCATATCTGTATTTGGAATATATTTCAAATACTTTTATAAAAATCTTAATTAGCCAACTAGCTTCTACAATAATGCTGAAACCTAAAACTGATATCAGGCATCTGAAAAAAATACTAATAAATGCCCTTATGGAATAAAATACATAACAAACTTCATAGTTTACATTTAGTTGTTCAAATAAATTAGTCCAAGAATGGGACATCTCCATGAATCCTCACCAATTTCCTAGTTGCATTTCACCCTTCATCTTCTCTGAGTCAAGGCTATTAGAATAGTCTGAGGTTAGCTGGATTTTTAGAAATTAAAAATAAAATGTGTTTCATTAAATGAAAATAGTAAAGAAACAGGAATCTAAAACTAAGATGAGCAGTTAACTGCAGATGGGACATGGTCCAATATAAATGCATATTTTGTCTTTGATTTCTGTATGTTTACCACAGGTATGTCATAAGTATGGCCAGAGCTCTTACCCCCAAACAATCCTTTTAGCTGTGTGAATTTTGTTTCAGATTCAAGCCAGTTAAATTCAACATATTAGTTATTCCCCAGAGGAGTAGTTAGGAGGAAGGATAAGAACATTTTTCTCAGTATCTTAATCCAGTCTCCATCCCAACTCACATATGGGTTCCTGCAGGGAATTAAAGCTTTGCAATTCATCTTTCTGTGCTTCTTCCATAGGCAATAGTACAGCACACAAGTCTGTCTGTCTCCTCCTATGACATAAATTAATATGACGCTAGAGGACGTCCACCTCCAATCTGAAATCTTGAATCCTTGCCTTGAAGAACAAGCATTCTTTTCATGGAAAAGTATAATAGTCTACTGATAATGGACTCCTAGTATTAGTCTCTTGCACTATAGATATACCTAATGACAGCTCCTCACATGAAGACTCCAGAAAGGAGAAAATTAGAAGAGCCAAGTTTTTTGGCCCACACTCTCTACATGTTCAGGCATATAAATGATCTTTTTGATTTCCATCTATAAGAAGTCTGTGTAAATGAGAACCTCTGAACCTGGATTTGTTTTCAGTAAGATGGACAAACACCAAGCACAATCCCATGACTTTAAATGTCATGAGTTATTCCAGGGAGAGTGATGTTTCATGTCAGGTCTGGTGTCATATAGATTTTTGAGCCCCTATGTATTCTTTCATATAGGCAGCCCACATTCTCCATTCCTTTTTCTCATTTAGTTAAGATTTAGCCTTTCATTTCTCAGTTTTAAAAGCAGCTAGTGATGCAAAAATAAAGAAACAAAATCCATGAACTCTCTGACTTGAAAAACGTCCCCCAATAGATGTTATTTAAGGGAGAAGTTCAGAAGAATATCAAAAATGAATATTACAAATTCTTGCTGAGCTAAGAATTTTGTGAGTAGGCATATACTCTCAGCTATGTTCATGATGGGCCAAAGACCATCTCAGTGTACCACCACCACTGTTTAATCCTTTCTACATGGCTAAGTGAATGGCTCCCCTTCTAATTTTGAAACTCTTCCCAATGTAATTATTTTAACAAAAATGGCAATTCAGCCTTTGGAATTTCTTCAGCAAGTCCTTCTCTGATATTATTTATGATTGCACTTATTGCAGCATATAATCTCAGTGACAACTGTATTCCAATAATGTAATTAGATACTACTAGGCAGTTGTGTTTATGTGACTACTTTTTCAAAATCTCTTGCAAATAAAATGCAAGTCTTGGAAGACTCTTTTAGTCATGATGTCATTCCTTCACAAATTTCCAATTCCACTTGCAATTACCTTCCTGAAATTCAAGCAACTGAGCTACAATTTTCTTACCAGATGTGTGCCTTAATCTAAATTCGATAAAATTCACACAAAGTAGTTCAGCTTTACCAAAAATTGAAGTGTGGGAAAAGACTGTGTTCCTTATGTTCAGAAATCACCTGCTGACTATTTCTCTCAACACCAGAACCATAGCAAACCTTGGAACACGAAACAATGTTTCACTGGAGATGTGAAGCACATCCTTTTGCTTCCTCAGTGAAACTAAACCCACAGGGCTATAAGGCCTCCTAAAACTCATGAGTCACGTTATCAGACAGTTATTTTAAGACTGACTTAAAACCTGCGCATGTGTTACACACACTTCTGTCTGTGGCTGGGTGAGTATGGTTACCTAAGCTTCTATATAATGAGATTATTCTGTGGGTCATCTTCATGACATACATTTTCTGCTCGCTTCAACTGAAGAGAACACTGAACCTTAGACCAATGAAAGAACTGACAGTTTGTCACCTTAGGCTTATGACTCAAACACTTGGAATAACCTTCTGTGTTGCTAAACTTAGTAGAGGTAAAAGTAGTAGCAAGTCAGTGGCAAATCTTGACCTGCATTTATGAGTCTTCATCATTCACCAAGGTCAGCAGAGAATCAGCATTTTATGCTCTCTAAGCCATGGATAGCTCTTTCCTGTTGAACTTGGGTTTTTTCCTTAATCTTCTTAATTTTGTCTACATGGCTAAATAAATCTGAAAGGACTCTGTTACTGAAGGTCAAATAAAGCATCTATATGGATTCTTGGCCTGTAATGGAGAGTCACTGTTTCATACAGAGTCCAAAATATGAGGGTTTTGGAACCTGGTGATTTTAGGTTTAAAAGAAGAGGTCTATAGGATGTGCAAAGGAAAATTTCATGCTTAAAAGTGCATCTTCAAAATGGTCAAAATAATAGTCAAAAATCTATCTGTACGAGACCAAGAAGATGAAAGATACATAACTTGCAAAATTTATTTCCTACCTCTTTATGGTGTAGGGTTCCCAGGAAGATTTTGTAGTATTAAATGATTAAAAAGACACATGCTCAGACTGGCTTATGGCTTTTTTTTCATAGGCAAGAAAAGCTCAACTACAAAATCCAGGAAAAAAGAGACTGGAATTACCCTGGTTAAATAAAACACTTCTCTGAAAATCCATACAACAACAATGCTAATGGGAGCTTGTGAATATTAATTTTTAATGCCTAAACAGAAACTGCATATTTAACATTTGTAGAGCTAGTCTGGCCATTAAAAATTACATGAAATGGGTCAAAAAAACTAGTAAGCTTAAAACTATTAAGTAAGAAGTAGGCTAATATTCTTAGACAAGAATATTCCGAGGAATATCCAGAGATATATCCAAAGACTGCCTCTGGTATTACACAATTTGAAAAATGCTGTTTGGTCAGAAGGCTAGGTAAGAAAAGATGTTTCCCAGGAAAAATGAGATTATTAAAATTCCTTTATAATCAAATAGTTTCTAAAAGACAATGCCAGAAGATGATATTAGGAGTCCATGACAGNTTGCAAAATTTATTTCCTACCTCTTTATGGTGTAGGGTTCCCAGGAAGATTTTGTAGTATTAAATGATTAAAAAGACACATGCTCAGACTGGCTTATGGCTTTTTTTTCATAGGCAAGAAAAGCTCAACTACAAAATCCAGGAAAAAAGAGACTGGAATTACCCTGGTTAAATAAAACACTTCTCTGAAAATCCATACAACAACAATGCTAATGGGAGCTTGTGAATATTAATTTTTAATGCCTAAACAGAAACTGCATATTTAACATTTGTAGAGCTAGTCTGGCCATTAAAAATTACATGAAATGGGTCAAAAAACTAGTAAGCTTAAAACTATTAAGTAAGAAGTAGGCTAATATTCTTAGACAAGAATATTCCGAGGAATATCCAGAGATATATCCAAAGACTGCCTCTGGTATTACACAATTTGAAAAATGCTGTTTGGTCAGAAGGCTAGGTAAGAAAAGATGTTTCCCAGGAAAAATGAGATTATTAAAATTCCTTTATAATCAAATAGTTTCTAAAAGACAATGCCAGAAGATGATATTAGGAGTCCATGACAGCTGTTTGGCCTGTTAGCATTACTGTTTAATCCCATATTAAAGGGATTTAATGAGAACATTAGTGAGAAGCAGTAGGGTCTACCCCAGCAAATTCCAACAAAGAATACATGCAATAATGATAGCATTAATTAATAAGACAGAATGGATTTGGTACTTTTTGAAGAGAATATGTTGCTTAAGAGTAGATTCAACAGCCATTGCACATGCCTAGGAAGCTCATGAATATAGACTCCTATTAGAAATATGTCTTATGTTTTTATTACTATAAATTCACTCATAACCCATTTTGGAAAGTTTTATATCAAAAGCCCAGTGAAAGTGACAACAAAAGTGTATCTGAATTACTCCATTGTAAATGGATATGAGAACACAGTATTATTTTACCTGCTGAAATTATATGCTTTACTGTTTTCAGTCATCTACTTCTTGTCTACCCTTAAACAAAGAAAGTGTTTCTTGTATTATTTCAGTTTTTATGAGTTCAGTGCTAAAATGTTAGTGCAGGCACTAACAAATATTTTTTTTAGGTTCAATTGGATGCTTGAGATAACAAAACATTAACTAGGAGATTAATCACAAAATATATTCTCTGCTTTACCCTTTGATAAAAACCTGCCCCATATTTAACAACTGACATAGGTGATTATGTATGCTGGTAATTCAGATCTTAATGGAGCTCCCTGCCAAGCCACCCACAGCAGAAGCTGGCACAAGGCCTATGCTGTGGATAGATCTGAAATGGTATGTGCATAGAATCAAGTAATTTTTGTAGTGGGAGTGACAGCTGCTTAGTATTAACTGAAGGTGTGGAGAAGAAAAAACTATTTTGCTCTGATTGACCTTCTGTGGCAAAACTTATATCTGGCATAAATAGGTACCATACTTCTGAAGATGATTAAACTGTGCCTGTTTATGCCCTGGCTATAATTTGGTCTTTACTTGCAATCTCATTAATAGAGTGGCAGTTGAGAGCCAATCATTCCTAACCAGATATATATTTTGCGACTGTCTTGCTAATGTAGACTCTGAATTTCTGCCAATACCGAATTTAATTGAATAAATATTGGAATGAATTCATTTTTGAGGGAGGATCTTCTAGTATCAGCTTTCCTTCATTTGTGATCTTTTCTCACAGGTGACTGGGAGCCACTCCCTCTCAAACCCTTACTAATAGGCAGAAGTCACCTCCCTAGTCACCTTCTATTTCTTTTTTCAGTTCATGAAAACCTGTTGTCTCTACTGGCATATTTATTGCTACTCTTACAGATATATGAACTATTCCAACCATAACCTGACCACAGATGGTATAAAGCTCAGTTTAATCAATCTCTTGCTGTGTTTCTGGAATCAGAACTGGCCTAGCCCCAACTTCATAAATTTGTTATGTCAATGCCTAGATTGTACAAAACATAAGTTGCATGAGGCACTAATCTGTTTATTTTCATCCAATGAGATATAGACTGTTTTCACAATAAAGATTTCACATGAGAAAATGTTTGCTGTTAACTGATATTTTAAATTTACAAGGACCACTAATCTGTCCAGTCCCAGTGATTCCAGGGTGTTTATTCTCCTCATTTCCTAGCAGGTAATCAGATAATATAGAAAGCTTGGATCTTTAAAAACCTTGTTTATGTTCATTTTTGTGAAAGCCTTTGGTTAGAGATGAATAATAAAGCAGCAGGGATCGGCCTGATAACAAAGTGGATAAAACTAGTCTGGAGGGATATAAGCTGGTTCCGTTTGGCATCTAGTGAGGGACACGCTGGGGCAGCGTCTGCCATTGTCTGGCACCCAGCAGCAGGTGAGCAACAGGCCTGACTGTTAGTCAGTGAGAACCACGTGGGTACGAGCCAGAAGAGCATTTCCCCTGGAGGCCCCTTCTGACCTGCTTATGGAGCATGGCTGGCAGTAAAAAGGTACAACTGAAATTCCACTAGTGTTTCACAGTACTGAGTTCTTGCTTACTATTCAGTTTTGAGATCTCTGACTATTTCTATCTCTTGACAAAGGCAACAACTGTGGGTTAACAGGTATGTTTAAAATATGATAAAGTTTTTTTCAGAGCAAGAGATGGAAAACCTGCTCATCCCATTTTAATACTGAGCTAGATTTGAGCCCAGTCCTTAAAACTAGTTTTCAAGATGAAAAGGAGGATGTAGGACTAGGGTCTGTAATGTGTGAGATGGAAAATACTTTTTATGTGCATTGATTTTTTTTTTTAAAGAAGTTGGTTAATACTTCCCCAAGGTCTAAAATTAAAATAAAAAATCAAGAAAATAGGGTAGTGACTAGAGACAAAAAACAATAGTAAAATTCAAGCCTTAAACAAATGCATCGCATTCTTCTGGAAGTTATCCCATGCCAGTACAATTTAATACACAGATGATATCCCCCTCTGTAGCCATGTCCTTGGATGGACAGAGAATTATATGTATATAACATGATACATTAAAAGAGAAAATTAGATCTCACACAGATTTGAAAAAAGCACTCAAATACACAAGAAGTTTAAAATAGCTTGAAAAAATAAATAGAAACGGCACCATTCTTAATTTCTACAAAAACCTCTCAATATACACTAACAGATTGTATGGTGAGGTTTATTAAATTCTTAAAATTACTATAGAATCTGAGAATTTAGTATGTATTAAGTTCTTATTCAGGTCAAATGCCCATTATTTTCAATAACTAATAATTTTATTATTCTGACGATCCAATCAAATTGAAATAATACAACTTTTAAGGCCTGAAAGAGTGTTTACATGTAAAAAAAACCTTTAGCAACTTCAAGTCATCTTCACGCAGGGTCAACTAAATGTGAAAACGACACAAAAAGGTGGAAAATACAGCTTTGCCGGAAAAACATCCTGGCTCCCAATTTCTCATGCACCCCCAAATTTCTTGCCAGCGTATCAGTATGAAAAGCAGAAAAGGCCTTGGCTCTGTGCAAGCTCTGCTCAGCAGTAACAAAACCATCTCTATATTGTCAACTCTGTGTTCAGTGCAAATCCAAAGCATAGTCTACCAGTCACTGTGATTCAAATTAACTCTATTCCAGCCAAAACCAGCACACTGTATAAGGTTTAGGATGGTTAAGGAGGGACAATATCACCTAATTATTCTGTTCCACATATTAAAGTAGTTGTGAACTTCGTATGAGAGCAGACTTTAAAAGGCTGTGCATTTTTTTCTATAATGTATTCTAAAGCTCTCTTGGCTGTACTTAATATGTTGTCTTGGAGCATCCTTAAATACTTATTTTTTTCCCAGAGTAATTAAAAAATAATCCACAATGGACAAAATACAGTCCTTTGTATGCTCTGAAAGCCACGATATGGTTTAATCTAATACACGTAAAAATGTGGTACAATACACAGTAAATTTTCACAATATGGTTATTATTAAGAGCAATAAATGCATTCAACATCCTATCATATATAGGATATTAAAAACTTATGAATTTTAAGATTAATTATATCAAAGGCTTATAAAATTACAGAAGTGCTATTTAGATAGAATTTTTCAGACCATCTAATCCAAACCGATTCTTTAACATAGGAAATTATCACTGTTTAATTAGGTCAGTAATGGCTTTGCCTAGCTGAGCCTTGACAAGTTCCAGAGATGGAAATTCTGTCATCTGTTCCAGAGCTGCATTACTCCTTATCAAATTTTTTACCTAATAACAAACCTCAGTATTCCAAGCCACAATTTGTGGCAGGCCAGGCAGCCTGCTTGGTCCCTAGGAAAATAACAGAAGGAGTCATTTTGGTTCCCTTTCCTGGTGACACAAGACAGAAGGAGGTAATTGAAACCAGTTGTCATTGATTTACCAGAGATAAATTGTGTTTAACCAACTTGATTGCCTTGTATAAAATAACAAGGTCTGTGAATGAGATAAGAGCAGTGAATATTATTTATCATGACTTTAACAAGTCCTTTGATACTGACTTAATAGTCTTGAATCCAAATTAGTACATTTCGGTCTAGATGGGTAAAAGGATGACTCAAGGGTAGTGGAGTCACAGGGTTAATGGCTTTGTGCTCTATCTGGAGGTAGTAAAAAGTATAGAACTGTAGGGGTCTGCTCTGGTACCTGCTCTGTTTAATAACATTATCTTGAAGAAATGACTGTGTGCAGTCTCCTCAAGTTTGCAGATCAGACTGAAATGGAGGGAATGGCTGACACAGTTGAGAGCAGGACTGCAACCCAAGGTGTCCTGGACAGTCTGAAGGAATGGGCCAACAGGAATCCTATAAAATTCCACAAGGACAAATGCAAAATACTGTGTCTAAGAAAGAAGAACCCCTGGAAACAACATGGGCTGTGAAGAGCCTGGCTGCGGAGCAGCTCTTCTGTAATGGACCTGGGGGTATTCATAAAGACCTGAGGATCTTTATAGACAGCAGGCTGAGCATGAGCCAGCAGCAAAGCCAGCAGCATGTCCTGGCAGCAAAGACAGTGGTGCATAATGGGTAGATGAGGTACACTATGCATAAGTTGAAGCAAGAGAGGCTCAAACTGGATATAAAGATAAGCATTTATACAATGAGGGCACTCAGACAATGAAAGAGGTTGGCAAGGGAGGTTATGTAGTTTTCGTTCCTGAAGGTTTTTATACCAGACTGTGGGAAGCCATGAGCAAGTTGGCTGTGCTTTGAGTAGAAAGTTGTATTAGAGCCTCTTGGCTCTAACAGAGCTAATAGAGTTCTGTTCATCCCAAATAATGTTATTACCACTTGTTGAAACATTTGCTGAGAACGGTTTTGCTCTCTCATGTTTGTAACTATCCTTCAACTAGTTATTTCACTGTCCCTTAGTCTTTCCTCTGATAGTCTAAAAAATCTCCCTGTTGTGGGTTAAGAACCAGGGGGTTTCCTAGAGAGAAGGGAGGGGATTTGTCTTTTAAAACTTTTTTTTGCTTTTCCTGAGAGAGAGCAAGGTGAAACGGCTGAGCCTCCACAGCACGTGACTGGAAGCTCCCCACTGCCGCTGCTCCTCAGCCACCCTCTGTGCCCACGCTTCTGCTGCTGACGCCTGTGGGGCCCCCACCGCCTCTTGGAGTGCACGCAGGGCTTCCCAGCCGCCATGGTATGGGGCACCAGCAGCGCAGGTGGAGTGGGGCCAAGAGCACCCTGAGCACCACTGGGAGTGTACACAGGGCTTACCCAGCCACCACAGCATGGGGCACCAGCAGTGCCAGCAGGAGAGGCCGGGGGTGCCACCGCTGCCACTTGGGCCATGACTCCTGGCCCATGCTGGGCTGGGGCTTGGGACAGGGTGGCGCCACCACCCCTGTCAGGCATGGCGGGCGCAGTACTGGCTTCCTGAGTCTGTGGCTGGGGGTGTCACCCACAGGCGAAGCCTCGGGTCCCCTCCGGGCCCCTGCAGCTGCGGCAGCCGGCGTGTCGGGCGGGGCCAGTCCCCGGGCCGGTGCCACTGTGTGGAGTGGGCCCGTGGCAGCAGGGCGTGGTGCTGCTGTCAGCCGCGGGCCCCTGGCTGCCCCACGGCACTGTCAGGGCAGCAGTGGCGGCCCCTCCTCCCAGCGAAATGCAACTACAAGGCATTCTGGTGGGAACACCACCATATTGACTCGTGATGAAGTCTCTGAGAGGGGGCGGTGCCTAGCGCTGCCATCCAATGGAGAGGTGGAGCACCCCGAGAAGAGCCCAAGAAAACACAGGAACAGCGGAGGCAGTGCAGTGCTGAGGGCCACTCCAAGCAGTGGTATCTCTTCCCCTTCAGGTCCCCCGTGGTTTCCTTTCATTCTCTGTATTTTTCAGCAGCTCCGGAGTGAGGAACCTGTTGCATCACCTCCCTCCATGAGGCAGCATTCCTTACTTTCCCTACACAGCCCAGCAACCAGTCCAGAGCATCAAAGGAGTTATTTTCTTTCACGTGTTACTGTTGGGTTAAAGTTTTGTAATTAATAAATCACTGTGTTGTTATTTCTCTATTATGTCTCTTGTCAATTGGTAACGCCCCTACTGTCCAAAACAGGACACTCCCTTAATTTCCCTTAATCTTAGGCTGTTTTCTCAGGTTATTTAAGAGCACCAGCTTTCTTTAGAGAGAGAGACACCTTTAAAGAGAGTAAGTAAGTCATACTTGTTTCCTGTTGAACTTGTGTCAAATCTATGTAATTGCATTTCACTGGATCACGTTCCCACAGATGCTCCAGCCCTTTCCACAGTAATGCTCAAGAATAAATCTGCATATATAAATAATCAATCAGAAAATACTGTGACGACTCAAGTGCTTTGGACATAAACTTTTCCTAGGCTCAAGCTGAAAAATGAAACAATTTATAACACACTATGAATACGAAATATCATATGAAAATGAAGAGGAACACAAGAAACTAGAAAATAATTCTCAGAGATCACCTCTAAGCTGCAATTCTGTATTTTGTGAATAATAAATTGTTCTTAATCTTGTCCACTTCTGGTTTTGGTGTCTGATAAGCATTATTACACATCAGCATAACAATCTTTTCTCCTCACCGAAGAAGAAAAAATAGTCTATCTTAGGTGGAAAATAGTATACAGAACATGTTCAGCACTGCACCTAGTAAGATATTTCTGTGCTTGCGAATCACAAGAGTTCTTTGTTTATCTGTATTTCCCAGGTTATTCTTTTCCTCTGGAGCAGTGTTGTACTTCAGGCATTGACAGAGACACTGAGCAAGAAATATATCAGGATTTATTGTTGTCATACGTGACACATGGATGTGATGTAATGTGTATCTTTTTTAACAGAGCACAGAAATTGTTGTTTGGGGGCTTTTTTTGGTGCATATAGAAAAACTTTCAACTTCAAAAAGACTTCATTTTCAAGGAATAGGCAGAGTAATATCGTAGTGCTGTCATAAAAATTAGTTTGTGCTCTGACTTTAGTGACTCAGTAACTTGCAACACCAATATAATTCATCACACTGTCAGAAAGAAGGAACCAAGGAGGAGAGAAATAAAGCATCATATTATGTTGTAGAGACAGTATTTGCAATTATCAAGGGAGTAGGGTACCAAGCTGATTGGTATCTAAATATCAGATCACTAAAAATAGCTCAGTTAATAACTGTCATTTTAAAGAGACTAAATTCTTAATTTTGGTTTGTTTTTTGTTGTTGTTGTTTTGTTGTTGTTGTGGTTTCTGGTTGGGTTTGTTTTGGTTTTGTTTGTTTGTTTGTTTTTAGTGGAGAGTGTTATTTTGGTTTCCCTCCACCTGTTTTAAAAAGGAGTATTTCAGTTCAGGCTCTGGATGAATTTTCTGAGAATATTACTTCTCATTTTTTATAAATATCTTAAAATTACTGTCTCTTTGCATTAAAATTTTCTGATGTAATTTCTGAGCAGATTTAATATAATGGGTCATGTTCCTTTGTTTCTAAGCCATTTAGAGATATACAGCAGATTTAATCTGATCTTCACTAAAAGAAATTAATGCAGTGTCGCATGGAATCTTCATTAAACCAGAAAAAATGGGAACAAATACAGGAATTGTATGATAGGCAGGAAAGTGACAAATGAAATCTGAAAAAAGAAGTGAAATGAGATAAACTTACTGGTGAAGTTCCTAAAAGGCTAGCCTTGGTTCTGATGTTATTTAGATATTTCATTAGGTACCTGACACAAAAGTGTCAATGTGATATTGAACTTAATTGATGATATAGAACTGGAAAGCATTTTAAATATAGAATATCATGTGAGCATGAAAGAATGATTTTGAGGACTGGAATAAAACATAAATGAGACAATATAAAAAACTCAGGCACTGCAGGCTAGACACCAAAATATTCTTAAGAATATAGCCAGCTCTGTTTACCTTCCATTTAGCTGTATAAAAGCATAAAAACTTCTGGAGGTAGAGCTCACCATCTCTATGGTCAATTAGGAAAGTAGGTGCCTTTGAAGTCCTCATGAGTAACATCACATTTGCCTAATTTAAGTGCTTAACCTTGAACAAATACATCCTTGCACTGGATATAAATCTTATTACTTCATTAGATACCTGAAATTGGAGGGAGGTATTAGCAAGTTATCTAAGTTAAATGAACTGAATTTATCTGCAGGAGCTTATTGGTTTAAGATGTGAGACCTACCAGACTGGAATCTAAAATACAGTATTAAAAGCCTCCATCTCTTACAGTGCACATGATGTCTTAGGCAATCCATAAATGACACTGTTGAGGAAATGCAGAAGTTAGAAAGAGAAGCATGTCCAAATCACATTCCTTTATGTGGTTTAAGCAAGAATCCTCACTGGATTTCCACTTCAAATGTACAGACTGAAGGAAGAGGAGGTAGCATTTAGCACTATAAGGGTTGAGGAGTAAAGTACTTTCTCCATCTGACTGAAGATAGGCCAGGATGGACTCAGGTATAATATAAGTCATGAAAAGTGACTGAAAATGCTGGGGGAGGTTGGTTTACACACACAGATTGCCTATACAGACTTGTATAAGTCAGGAAACTTAAGCTTTCTTACTTCAGACTCTTATTCCTCTGTTCACAGGCATGGATAGAGGTTTATCAGGTCTGGAAGTTACAGATAAGAGGGCACACTGTACTTCTAATTTCCTTATTTTTGAGTCGCAATTGAAATCTCACCAGGTCTCAACAACTTTTTATCTTTCCTCTGCCCATGCATGTATTATAAGAAAATTCACTGGATTTCCACAGCAGCAATAACTGCTCAATATAACATAGCCTATCTTGCCTCTCTTCTGACACAAACAGCATATCAAATGCTGTCATCTCCAGTGTTTTCCAAATGCTGTCAAGTGAGTCTTCCTGTGTAAGATTCCACACAATTAAGAGACCAAAAAAAATAAATTCGAGGAATGTAGTTAGCAATACAGTTAGCAATATTTTATTTACTCATCTTCTTCGATTATTTATATTTCAGGCCCTTTGATTGGTTCTTACATGTTTCCTGTGTGTTTAAAAGTTTTATTATTGGTTGTGTTAGTGGCTTAATAGTTAAGCTTTTACAACAACAATAGTAAGGACTGCTCAGTGTATTTAATAATAATAAAACTGAAAGGTTTTGATTGTTTATTTAGACAAATGAATAAATGTCCATGATTTTACAAGTCAAGAATATGTAAAAAAACCCCACCCAGTGTAAAAGGTTTCAAGAAGCTTACAGTTACCAAGGTTTTGTATGCTGTGATATGCCAGTGAACACTGGTGCTTTTGTGCATGTACTGCACTGCATAACATGCTTTTTTCCAGTTATGTGGAGCTCTTGGATAACAAAACTGCACTTTTTCAAAACCTGGGCAGTAATTTGGGATTAGTACAGGCATATGACCTTTTTTTGAGCTATCTGGACATTCTATATGGAGAGGTGCATTTAGATGCTGTCAAACACTTCTGTGTGCTTAAATCTCTCACTAAATCATTAGATTTAGTCCTCTATCTGTCCTCAGAGAAGTCCATTACTTAGTTTTGTGGCCCAGTCTCTGGTTAGTACAACCTTGAATAGAAAAATGCAACCAGTAGAAATTAATTAATTTAGAATTATCTATTAGTTATTTAGTTTCCAAACTACTCTTTAACCCCTATAACTATCCTCAGTGAAAGCCTTATAGACTGGAAGGAATCAGCAAATTTCTACATGAGCTGCTCTCTAACCTTAAAATAGCTAGTAGGAAAAGGAAATAAGACTCAGCAGAAATGGGGCCAACCTCATCATTGCTGTCATTCTGTAAACAAGACCCATCTTTTTGTGAGATGTCTCTGCATGACATATTAGTTGCCTTGAGACCATTTTGAATAAAATTAGTAAGTCATTACAGTTCTGCCAGTTTTGCATTGAGGCTTTTTCCGTGTTAAGTACATCTTGAGGCTTTAAATATCCATTAAAATGGTCTGTTTTCTCACACAGCAGAGTAGGAAAGGTATTAAAAACCCTGCTGTCATCTTGACTTAATGACTAATCCAATAATGTTCATGCAGTGCCAGGGCAATTAAAATTATTTTTTTATTTTTAAATTTGCATTTAGAAAAACTAACCACATTTTCCTACTTTATTTCCAACCCTTTATTTCCCCTGCAGATTAACTGTATTCCAACCCTCACTTCCTTTTTACCTTGGGAAATTATGTATTACCTTTCAAGACTCTAAAGCAGCATTGTAGTGATACAATGAAAAGGATAGTTCATTCCAATAAAAATATGGTAATAGAAACAGACTCTAAGGTTGTAAACTCTCCCCTCTTCACTTCACTTCATATTATATGCATGAACAAACCAGCAAATCCCATGAATTTTCAAGTCAATGAATTTTCAAGTTTCAAACTTGTAAAATCAAAGTTTAATCTACATATATTTAAAATAAAATTTCCAATTAACATAAAATATAAAACAGGTTTTCAGAGAGACTGTTTTCATGTGCCAAGTCAGAGGATACTTCGCTGTTTTCTTGTGCTTCACATCTTTATTGCTAGCCAAAAGTTGTACTAGGGGCAAGAAGAATGGAAGTGGAGGGTATCACATAAATGCTCTTACATCACAGCATGCCATCAGCACCAAGAGATGTTTAACTTTTCCTTTAGGATGGAAATATGTTCATCCTTATGGTGATCAGAATTTACAAGTATGTTGTTAGGTAAGAGATCTTTTTAGAGTACTTAGGGTGAGAAGTATCATAATTACGTTTTGAATATATGAAAGCAATAGAAATTCACCACATGCCCTTTAATTCATTTATTAATTAGACTATGCCTTTTAGAAATGTATTCAGTTTTCAATTCAGTGTCATAAAAATCTCACACAGTTCCTTTTAAACTGTCTCAATGGTTAATTGCCTTAATTAACTGAAGTAATTAATTTTAAAATATAATAAAAATCTCTCATTTTGGTAAATTATCTCTTTAGATTATCTTTCTACTTTAAGGTTAGGTATTCTAGATAAAATCCAGGTATTACATAAAAACCTGACCATCTGTTTGTGAAATGTTCAAAAAGTTATTATTTATAAAGGCAACTAAGACTAAAGTTTAATCTCTGATGTCTTTCCATAAACAGCATAAACCAGAATAACTCCCTCAATGGATTTACATTTTGTATGAATATCCTGAAGCATACAGAGATCTTTGAAAAAATATGCATAATATTTTAATAAAATAACTGCCTTCTTTAAAAACAAAACTCAGTAAAATCTTTCCATCATATTTCATGCCTACATATGTCAAAAAGGGTGATCTTTTTTAATATACATACTTCACAGATAGGAAAGGTATTTTTTGTTTGAAGACTAAGTATCATTATTCCTTAGGGCTGTATTTTAAAATGCTCTAATGTTTAATATTTCACATCCAGTACACCATATACTTCACAGCAATATATATATTTGGTATATTTTACAGTACTTAGCATGACTTCTTCCATTCATTCTGCCTGGATCAATTATACTTTTCATTTAAGTGAGAGATTCCATTCAGCAAGGCTGCCTGAAAAATATGGATAAAACGTGAAATGGGCACTGCCACATTGTCAGCTCTCTTCTAGTTTCACTGAGAGGAGGCTAAGGAAGGTGATGCCCTTCTAAATGCAATTCATTGTTTCCCATCAAATTTTCACCTGCCAGTGCTAATTTCCATTTAAAACACAGATATTCCACAGGTGTTAGAAATAAATTTTAAAAACTGCTTTCAGTTCCCCCATACAAACTAAACAGAACCCGAAATCTCTAAATTGTGTTAATTAGTAAAAGTTCTTCTGTGATACTGTGAAGACAAACTTTGTATAATTTCACCAAGTTGTAATGCTGTAAGTGATTTACGTGGGTAACAAGTTCTATCCTAGATTAAAGCTAGAATTCACAATACACATCATAATCTATTTATGACAAATATAGATAATCTATTTATGACTAAGTGTTCTATCAATCTATGAAAGAATATTCAATATACTTCCTTAATATTGATTACACAGGATAAATACATCACTTCTCACTTGAAAATCAAATCAGAGGAAAACTTGAAATTCTGGTAATTCATGTTATATTTAATAAAACAGATTTTCATCCCTTTGTGTTTGCACTTAAAGCATCTGCACCAAATTAATATATTGTTAAACAACTCACACTGATATTATTTAACCTATTTATTTTGTGAATTTTCAGGTAGTCAATGTCCTATAATAGCTAAGACATTAAAACAAAGCCATAGATGGGATCTGGTGGGAAAAATGAAAGACTTTTCCATTAGTTTGAAACAGGTTTCTGTAGATTTTCTGTTTCAGGGTAAAGGTTGATAATTACTTCTGAATCAGAATGGAAAATAATCTTTTCAGACTTCAATGTTAAAAATATTTTGGTCTTTGAAAGTCTGATTTTGGGAGTACTTGTGGCGCCTACAAGGACTTGTCAGCTCATGTAACCCTTGTCATAGTTGTTTTAGGCAAATAGGGTGTCACTCTAGGTCACTCTCACTTTCTATCTGTCCTTTATATACTGTCTGCCTGCCAATTCTATGCAGTTGTTCAGTTTTCTCACCACCGTTCTCTCAATCTGTGTTTACCTTACAAGCAATGTTTTGATGGGAACATGGACTATTGCCATTGTTTCTGTGGCATTTTGACTATCGGACCCAACTGTGCTCAGCTGTAGATCTTCTTTATTATAGAGGTCTGTCCACATTGCTTGGTATTATCCCAACTGTGACAGGGTCTGTCATTTCTCTAATGAGGTCCAAATGACTTCAGGGGATAAAAATGTTTTTCTAGTTCAGCACACTTTGTTTTGTTACCTATGAAGATGTTTTGCTGGATCCAACACTACCAGCTAAGGATCCTTTTCTGTTTTTTTGCCCTTGTCATCAGTTTCTTGGATATCTTTCCAAGGGATTATGCATGCCTTCTGCTATCCATTATGTTTTCAGATTCCCAGATGCCACTGAACCACTTGAATTCTTTTGTAAAACGTTGCTCATTTTCTGACTCAATGTCAGATAGGTCAGAAATTTTAAAATCTATCTTTAGTTCCTTCACGACATATTTTGCCCTCCACATAGGCTTTCTGTCAGAAATTTGGAAATTAATCTTCCATCATTTATATATTTCCTAAATACTTATCTGATCTTTTCTAGGTCTAGTTGAGAATTTGTTGAGGTTATATGTCTTCTGCCTTGTTTGCACTCTTCTCACTATTCAAACATATGCCAAATAATCTTGCATACACAGACACTAGTCTACAATTGTCCAGCATGAAACATCCATTTTTATTAGGTCTGCTCCTAAATCTGCAAGGATTACCTCTACAGCCCCCTCAGTAATTTGACATATTTGCTCCTTAAGATCTGTCCATCCATTCAGTATCCCTCTTAGCATTTTCATGAAGAAAGAGTACGATAGCAGGCTGATGGAATCAGTATTTTGCTTTTCAGGGCTATCGTCTAGAAATCTGGGTTTTGCCACCTTGCCAACAGCCATCAGAGGCAAAATACTTTCAATTACAGGAATTTTACTTATGTTTTATTGGAAATGAACAGAAATTTTCATTACTAATTCAGTAAGTACTGAGAAAAAAAGTACAAAGTACTGAGAAAAAAAACACACACACTAATATTTTCCTCCCCTCTCCCCACGCTCACCTGCTCATTGCTGCCAGTTAACATGATTCCAATCCTCAAGACATTTTTACACTACATTAGGCATCATCCAGAAGTATGTATGCACATATACTGGGGCCAGTGGTGCTCCTGAACATGTTCCAAGACTATTTTCAAGGCCATTACTTCTGCAAACTGACTAGAGCTGCTAGTCTCTTCACAGGTGGCAGCTCCTCCCATGGAGGGATTCCAAGTAGCATCTCATCACCTTCTGATTCCTGCTGTAATTTTACAAGATCTATCTGTAAACAAATTTCATATTTTTTTACATGACTTATTTCATCATATGCTGGGGCTTTATTAGTCCGAGGAATTTGGTTTTCTCTTATTTTTAATTTACTGGCTACAGACTAATAAACTCAGCTAACCCAAATATGGATTTTAAACCAGTACATACTTACTGTGCTAAGATTAGCAAACATTTTTGCTGCCTAGCAATAGTTGTTCTTCCACCAGTGGGCTTTGAATCCTTTTAATTTTAAGCTTCTATTTTGTGTACATAACAAAGTTGAGGAAAGTCTGCAATTATGGTCTCTGTGAGAAGAAACCAGTGGTTGTCCCATTCCAGACACAACTGCTTCCAGTTTGCTCTTTTACAAACCTGCTGCAGGACACAACTCAGCAGTGTTAGTGGTGCTTCTGTGAAAATATGGTTGAGAGAGGGCAAAATCCACCACACTGTCTGAAGAGAGAGAGAAATAAAGAGCAAGAAACAACCCTGTGAACACCAAGTTCAGAAAAAGAGGGGAAGGGATGTTCTAGTCATCAGAGCAGAGATTTCCCTGCAGTCTGTGGAGAAGACCAGGGTGGAGAAGGTGGATATTTACTGAAGCACTGTAGCCCCCAGAGAGGACCTATGCTGAAGCAGGCGACAAGTGTGAGAAGGAAGGAGCAGCAGAGAATATCTGTTAAACTGTAATAAAATTACCATAGTCCCCTATTTCCCATCCACTCTGTGCTTGCTACTCATGGAGTAGGGGAGAGAGAGAGAGGAGAGAGAGAGAGGAATGAAGGAGCCTGGGAAATTAAATAGAGCCTGGGAAAATGGGGGTGGGTGCTTATTTATGTTTTAATTCTTGCCTTTGTTTCTCACTGCCCAAATCTATTTTAACTATTAATAAATTAAATTCATTCTCCTCAATTGAAATGTGTTTTGCTCATGACAGTATCTGGAAAGTTACTACCTTGTCTTCATCTTGACCCATGGGCTTTTTTGTCCTATGTTCTTCTCCCCTTCTTTTGTGAGGATGTGGAGTGAGTAAGTGGCTGTGTGAGCATCTGACTACAGTCCAAGGTTAAACTTCCTTTACTTAGCCCTTCTGGAATTGTTCTTCCTATTAATGCATCATCAATCTAACGGAAAAATATCTGGTTATCTGTTAATATAAAGTTTGATGGGTGATACCAAGGTGGATGGAACGGCTGTGTTTCACCTGTGGGTCAGCTGCTTCCAGGTACATACCATCCCAAGACAAGACAAATTATAGTCTTGCTTCTACAGCCATAGGGACAGAACACAAGTATTTGCAATACTAGTTCTAGTATACAAGTTATATTCTTTGGATTCTAGCTCACAGGAGAGTTGTGACATGTCTGAAAAAAACAGCAGTTAACAGGTGGGTGTATGATTTCCTTCAAAGGAAGGAAGTATACCTACTGATAAACGCCATTCTACAGTGGGCTTTATGCATGCCAGACTGGGCTGCTGTAAAGTGAATGAGTGTTTTAGACCATTCCTAGTATTTCCAGGTAGTCAAATAATTTTTGTGTTTTCCCAGAGGCCTCCTTGATCAGCTGGATACCTCTTTTAGCAAATTGCTTGAGTCACTAAGGGAAAAACAGCTGGTTCTATCTCACAGAGTCAGACAGAATCACAGACAAGATGAAGTTGGCAGGCACCTCTGGAGGTCATCTGGTCCAATCTCCCCTTCTCAAGCAGAGTGACCTAGAGCCGATTGCCCAGGTAGCTTTTGAATGTCTCCAAGGATGGAGGCTCCATAACTTCTCTGGTCAGCCTGTACCAGTGCTTGGCAACCCTCACGGTAAAAATATGTTTCCTTCTGTTCAGAGATAACCTCCTGTGTTTCAACTGGGGATTCTTGCACCTTTTTCTGCCATCAGGCATCACTCAGGAGAGCCTGGCCATGTCGTCTTTCTCCCTCTGTTAGATATCTGAACTCACTGATGAGATTCCTCCTGAGCTTTCTGTTCTCCAGATAAAACAGTTTCATCAGTCTCGGGTTCTCAAGAGAGAGGTGCTCCATTCCCTCAATAATCTTAGTGGTCCTTTTCTGGACTCTCTCCATATCTCTCTTACATCCATTACTGAGTATCTTTGTATATTCAGGTTTTTGAAAATAATGTCTCTTGTGGGCAAAACAGTCTCAACTTGAAGAATATAGAGTAATTTAATTTACTGAAAACTTAAACAAAATTTTAATTATTTAGGCACTATAAAACCCCAAACATAAACAATTAAACACTTACAAAACATCTTCCCCCCCTCACACCTTTTCCAGGCTCAAGTTCAGTCAAACACCTTTCTTACTCCCTTTCCAGTGTTAGATCACCTGGTGAAGAACCTTGAGTGGAAGCCACATGAGGAGTGGGCTTTTCAGCCTGGAGAAGAGGAGACTGAGGGGAGAGCTCACTACAGTCACAACTTCCTTGTGAGGGGAAGAGGAGGGGCAGACACTGATCTCTCCTCTGTGGTGGCCAGTGACAGGACCCAAGGGAATGGCCTGAAGCTGTGTCAGGAGAGGTTTAGGTAGGATATTAGAAAAATGTTCTTCACCTAGAGGGTTGTTGGACAAGCTCCTGGTTGGAACAGGCTCCCCAGAGAAGCCGTCACAGCATCAAGCCTGACAGAGTTCAAGAAGAATTTGGCTAATGCTCTCAGGTACATGGTGTGACTCTTGGGGATGGTCCTGTGCAGGGCTAAGGATTGGACTTGATCCTTGTGGGTCCCTTCCAACTCAGCATCTTCTGTGATTCCCTCTATAGTGGTTGTTGCTCTTTCTTAAACACTGCAGAGCCATGTCACTGGTCTCCCCTAGGTATCTGTGGTTTTGCCACACAGTGTAGCATTAGCACTGGTTTCAGAAACAGATAGAACCTGGCTCATGGTGTCCTCCTATGCCATAGCCACAGCTACTGCTCCTGTACCAAAAACCTGCCACCGATATGAAAAACAACAGCAGAGCATTTTTGAGCAATAAAATGCAATGCCCTCCAGAATGAAGAGATTTAATATCACTCATGGCATTTTATCTTCACTACATTTCCTTTACGGAGCTTTTTAAAAATTATAAAATTGATAATGTGACTAAATACATTATATTTGTCTTAAAAACTACTTCTGGAAAGTGATCCACAACAAACATCACTTTTAAGAAACATGTTTTAAATATAACTCATTTTGCAGCTCCTAAAGTCTTACTCACAGATGTCCCTTTCTATCAATGGTACCTGAAACATTATTTAAAAACAGTGTATTGTTGTTCTAGTTTTTGAAGAGGTAAGGTTCTCTAGAAGTTCAGTCATTATATAGTTCCACTTTGCTTTGTTCCAAAGTACTTATTTGTGCACTAATCAAATACTCAGCTCTGGATTTGACAAGACAACCCCCTGCTAGTTATAATACTAGTTACTTTACTTACATTAACTCAGTACACAAATAAAAATACACTAGGTTTCTTAAGATAATTTTTTTTTTAGTTAAGAAAATTGTTATTATTTACATTATGTACAGAAAAAAGTCTAGCTGTAAATAAGATGCTGTCTTTCTTCCTTCAAAATACATCCTGCCACAGCCACTACTCTTCTAAGTCTAATACAACTCTGGCCACAAGCTAACAAGGATATCAGTATGCTTAACCTTGATGGAGACAGCAGAGACCAATTATCTTCTACCCCTCCATGCTTGTGTGTTGTTGTCAATTCTTACTACATTTAGGCTCTTATGCTTTAAATATCATTACTCATAAATAATGATCCTTGCAGAGAGAAGATGAACAACATCTCATGGCCACAATACAGGAGTAACAGGAAGGATGACAATATATTTAGATTGAAGAAGTTATTTTGAAGCCTAAACAACTAGGGTAGAGGGTGACATTATGGGGAATGTGAGTCATGTATCCACTACATTTGAATATTTTGATGGTGCTGCCCAGAGTTATTAGTTTACATTGCACTGCTTAAAATTCTCTTGTATCTGATAAGTCAAAATACTTTGCAGATATTTCATTAAATATGGGCAACAGCCTATATCAATCTGTGACAGT